>JAVTVY010056565.1:0-31824 GCA_036873755.1 Hanleya hanleyi
TTCAAGTTCTTCAACTTTTGAGTGTTTTTGGTGTAAACAATCCGCATTGAAGTCCCCAACAATGATGCATTTGTTTTGCATGCGATCTCTTGCCTTCCCTATTGAGTTGTTGATCAGGTCCCAATAACCCACTCTTGCTGACCACGGTGTTCTATAGATGGTTCCTAAAGTAAATTTGTTATTTTTAAGCCTAACTTCACACCACATTGATTCTAGACCAACCGACTGTAAGTTAACCATTTCCTTGTATATTATTGTTTCTTTAATGTAAATAACTATACCACCACCCTCCTGGGCGACACGATCTTTTCTCAGTGGAGGAAAGTGATATCCCGTTAGTATGATGGCCGAGAAGGGACATCGCTGTATTGTGTTATGAATCGGGACCGACACACGAAGGCAGGATGCGAAGTCGCGAAGGCAGGATGCGAAGTCGCGAGGGCAGGATGCGAAGTCGCGAGGCCAGGATGCGAAGTCGCGAGGCCAGGATGCGAAATCAAAACAGCGAAGCGCGAAGTCAGGATGCGAAGTCGCGAGGGCAGGATGCGAAATCAAAACAGCGAGGCGCGAAGCGCGAAGTCAGGATGCGAAATCAAAACAGCGAGGCGCGAAGTCAGGATGCGAAATCAAAACAGCGAAGCGCGAAGCCAGGATGCGAAATCAAAACAGCGAAGCGCGAAGTCAGGATGCGAAATCAAAACAGCGAAGCGCGAAGTCAGGATGCGAAATCAAAACAGCGAGGCGCGAAGCGCGAAGTCAGGATGCGAAATCAAAACAGCGAGGCGCGAAGCGCGAAGTCAGGATGCGAAATCAAAACAGCGAGGCGCGAAGCGCGAAGTCAGGATGCGAAATCAAAACAGCGAGGCGCGAAGCGCGAAGTCAGGATGCGAAATCAAAACAGCGAGGCGCGAAGTCAGGATGCGAAATCAAAACAGCGAGGCGCGAAGCGCGAAGTCAGGATGCGAAATCAAAACATCAGCATTGCGCATGATCCTATCAAAACGAGGCCGGTTTGTAGCCCTGATTCCTAATATACATTGTAGGGGCAATTGAAGATTATTGCTGGTTGTTGTTATCACAGCAACGGAGGAAGTAAAATTATTCTGATGTGTATCTTTTCTTTGCATTACTGATGTTTTATAGAAATTCACAAATGGTATTTGAATATATTTTCAGATCTGGTGTTTCGGGAATGATTAAAACCAACCCGAATAATTGATAATTTATACTGAAGCGCTCAAAGCTTGCTTAAGACTCTATGTCAGCCTGGTGACTGTTCAGGTTGACATTTTTATTCCAATCTTGCCAAATTTCCAGTTAGCCTGGTGTGTGAATGGGCCATACCATCTAGGAATAATTGAGAATTATTGCTTACCAGATAAATTGGTCTTTATATATAGTGTATATAGTGTAATTTTCCATGCTTGGCAAACACGGGCTCTCGCTTTAAAATATGGCCACGTATGAGTATTATAGTAAGCTATATGATAATTTAGTGATTCTAAAAAAAAATAGAAATTTTAAAATTGAAAAAAATTAAAATTTTAAAGTTAAAAAAGCAAATCAAATTAAAAATAAAAAAATATATATCTCTGACACAACAGTGCTACTTAGCCCTGTGTCCTAAACGATCCGGGCCAATTCTAAGATGGAGGTTTGTACAAATTTAGGATTGATGATATAAAATGCGAAATCAAGGTTCAATATTTCCATACATCCTTATTATGTGCTAATAAATATATACACACGGAAACAGATAGACTATTAACAAGCAGTAAGATAATCAGCGGTTAATTTGGGGCTATTGTCTAAAACTCGTATGTTCGTCACTCCATGCCAAACGTCTACGTACAGGGTAATATCAGAATTCGCGAACATTAGGCTGGTTAAAAAAGTTTCCTGTTGAGCATCACCGCCCGTCCCGAAATATTCGGCCGCCCCGTATTTTTTATTTCTATTCTTTTTTTCCTCCTCATCTTTGGAATCGACGCTCCGAGACCGAAGTCAAGCGACTCAGAAGTAGATATCTCAATAAATGTACACTAAAATTTATTGAAACTAGACCCAGATACAAGCCAAACGATTTTTCTGTTCAATAAACTAGTTACATCATTCATCCGACGATGCATATAGTTTGGAGTCCGAAGTCGAGATTCGTCAAGGCCGAGGCCGCCAAACATTGTCAATTTATTGTTTCTCTGTTTACATCAACCCTTTGAAATATAAGCATAAATAAAGAGATATTCTTGTATATTCTGTATGGTACAAATCGGCCGTGTTCTAATTCATTTCCAGAATTCCCCGTCAGTATCCACCACAGAAACAGCCAAATCAAATAGTTCGATAAAACAGGCTTTGGGTGTGCATTTATAACTTGCACAGTTATAAACCAGAATTGAAAATACACAAATTGATATATATTTGTTCAATTATTATTCGAAATTCAAAACCATCTATCACTGAGTGATAATACCGCATGCCCCTACAATGTATATTAGAAATCAGGGCTACAAACCGGCCTCGTTTTGATAGGATCATGCGCAATGCTGATGTTTTGATTTCGCATCCTGACTTCGCGCTCGCTGTTTTGATTTCGCATCCTGACTTCGCGCCTCGCTGTTTTGATTTCGCATCCTGACTTCGCGCTTCGCTGTTTTGATTTCGCATCCTGACTTCGCGTTTTGCGCCTCGCTGTTTTGATTTCGCATCCTGACTTCGCGCTTCGCGCCTCGCTGTTTTGATTTCGCATCCTGACTTCGCGCTTCGCGCCTCGCTGTTTTGATTTCGCATCCTGACTTCGCGCTTCGCGCCTCGCTGTTTTGATTTCGCATCCTGCCCTCGCGACTTCGCATCCTGACTTCGCGCTTCGCATCCTGACTTGGCATCCTGACTTCGCGCTTCGCTGTTTTGATTTCGCATCCTGGCCTCGCGACTTCGCATCCTGACTTCGCGCTTCGCATCCTGACTTCGCATCCTGACTTCGCGCTTCGCGCTTCGCTGTTTTGATTTCGCATCCTGGCCTCGCGACTTCGCATCCTGCCCTCGCGACTTCGCATCCTGCCTTCGCGACTTCGCATCCTGCCTTCGTGTGTCGGTCCCGATTCATAACACAATACAGCGATGTCCCTTCTCGGCCATCATACGTTAGCCTAATAGCTTCGTCAGATACACTACCGTCTAGATTAGATTCGGTTATAGCAATTATGTCATAAAGGCTAAGTTCGGCGTCTATTAAATGTACTTTATGTCGTAGGCCTCGTATATTCAAGTGTACAATTGACAGGCCACTGCGATTGTTAATAGTTTTGTCAGGTCCCGAATTTGTTTCTATTTCACCGCAGGAAATCAACATGACGGACATGTCAAATTGTTTAAATGCAGGCACAGGTGTATATTTCGCGAACGTCACGCGTTCACCAAGGCCGATGAAGGTCTCGTTCGTGATCGAGCCACGGTCTTCCGACAACCTGTAACCATCTCGGTCATCTATACGCGGTAAGACTGACCCTGGGATCGTGTGTATCCATGTTCAGCCTACTTTCGGCAAGTGCAGGAGGGAATTTCCATAAATCAATACCACGTGACTTCGTCAGCCAATCAGCTAAAGTCTACCGACGTAACCCCAACGTAACCCGCCATTTTCGAGTCATGTGATGATCTACTTGTTCAAAATTACAGATCTACCACACCTCTTGGCATTTGCGTACACTTCGCCATCCATAAGATGGCTTGCGAATCGTGTGTCTCCATTATTGCGGAGCGATATCCAGTACTTTACCGGATTCTGTTCGGCCTTCATCCGGCGGAGAACAGACTCGAGAAATCTGATAAATTACAGGTTTTCATACCACTTCTAAAACAGATATTGCCTGGGCTTACAAAATATATAGGTATGTATAACATTCGTATCATCCAAGAGGTGTGGTGGATCTGAAATTTTGAACAAGTAGTTCATCACATGACTCGAAAATGGCGAGTTACGTTTGGGTTACGTCGGTAGACTTTACCCGATTGGCTGACGTCACGTGATATTGATTTATGGAAATTCCCTCTGGCAGTTGCCGAAAGTAGGCTGAACATGGATACACACGATCCCAGGGTCAGTCTTTCCGCGTATAGATGACCGAAATGGTTACAGGTTGACCTCTTGGCTGATACGAAAGTAATTCATACCTATATATTTTGTAAGCCCAGACAATATCTGTTTCCGAGATATGTATGAAAACCTGTAATTTATCAGAGTTTTCGAGTCTGTTCTCCGCCGGATGAAGGCCGAACAGAATCCGGTAAAACACCGGATATCGCTCCGCGATAATGGAGACACACGATTCACAAGCCATCTTATGGATGGCGAAGTGTACGCAAATGGGTCTTCCGACAGAGTGGTCAAGGTCAGTATAAATGAAAGGCACAATATAAGACAGCATGAAATTTTATAGTTGAGCTGAAGCTTTCTTATTACAACAGGTTAAATAGTCATAACACATGCTCAAATTTACATTTGTGTATAAATACTGCAGGCCAGCGCGGAAACGCTTATTTAGGTGACAACCTGCGTTATTAAAGCACCCTATCCGCGCCCTGTATATTTCAATCGAAATCATAAGATGTATTTACGTGCACGTGGAGAGAACGCGGATAGGGGTGCTTGCCTATTTCCTGTAGGACAAGAATACGAACGACGCAGGTAAGTTTATTTCGATTCAGAGTTGTTGCACGAATCGCAAGTTGTTCGAAATAGTTACCATGTGTGAACGACTGTTGGTTGCTTGCATACATGTAGGTCAATGAGAAACAGGTGTAGGTAATTAGCGATAATGCATTTGAGTCATCGGAATAAATGATCTGAAATAACAAAATGGAACATAAATATATGTCTCCATTCCTACAGGTAGGTGATGTTAGGCCAAAAACAATGAAGAGCAAAATATTTACAAAAACATACAACATTATTAAACAGATATTGTGCGAATCAGAATCGTCACAAAACATGTGCAACCAGACTTGCATATGAGCAGTTGAAGGGTGATAGGGTGACAATATCGGAGATCAAACAAGCGATAGGCCAATAGTTGAGTGTATATGTATATACATGTAAGTTATTCGATGTTTAAAGTACCTGTAACCGGGTGTCAAAACGGCATCATATAAGTTTGATATCACACCAAATTCATAATTATGTGTCTTGTCAGTACTGTATGTTTTATATATTATTTGAAAAAATATTGCGTTTTTTTAGATCCAGGCAAGTGATGCTCTAAACTATAATACAAAAGCATATCCAGTATCCAATAGTACAAGAAGAGTATTACAATATATAATCCAAAGGGACTTATTTATATAGACCATCGATGATATAATAACGCTATAGGAGTAATTCTAGGTTTCTAGTTTTACACTAGAGTATGTTTGTATATTTTGTAAAGATTTTACATTTTATGCATCTTTGATTTGGTGAATTTGGAATATTAGTAGTATATTTTATGAAATATGTGAATGACGAATGAGAAACAGATTTGGTTGAAAGCTATTAACTCAGGTTGCATGTCCAGTGGTCAGATCGAAACTAGCGGTAGCATATTTCTTCAGCTCGGCAGCCCGCTTGATAATGTGAATCTTGTCATTTATGTCTTTCACAAAAATGTTGCCATCAGTCGTCCAGACACCGTTGATCAGTTGCTTTTTGAAGACTTGGCGGGCTAGGTAAGCTAACTCCTGTCTACGTTTCGTCAGGTCCTCGTTCACATACACTTTGGAAAAGTCGGTAGAAGACCGGAGCAGCTTCCTACCCTGGTAAAAACTTCTCCTCGAGCGATAGCTGGTGAATTTTACAAGCATAATACGGGGCGATCCGTGTGTTTTGTTAGGGTCTCCTACTCTATGAGAGCGATCAATGTCTGCTAATGATATCTCCAGTGTCATGGTCTTGGCTATGTCAAGCACTATCTGGTCAGTGTTTTCACCTGGAGTTTCATGTAGACCTGATATACGTAATATAGGACGGCGGCCGTATTGTTCGAGATCGTCCATTTTTTCCTCTAGGGTGGTCACTCGGCCCTTCAGCATTTTATTTTCTTCCTTCAAGTTTTTGATTTCAGCCTCTAGGGGAGCAATACGGTCAGCTAGTCTCTTATTCTCGTCGTGTAGTTTTGTTAATCCGGCTTGTAAGGGAGCAATACACTCCTCAGTCAACATAGCTTTCAGTTTTAGCGCTATTTTGTTTATGTCCGAGTCTTTCAGGCTCGCCATTTCGTCAGATGAATTTGAATCGTCAGACTCATCAGAGTTTGAAGCTGTTACCGGTCTTTGTTTAGTCTTACTTCTTGTAGTAGTACCACAAGGCACACCAGACATCACCAGTCACACACAGCGAAGTAAGACACTGCACGGGATTTTCTCTCGAACCAAACCGGACACTCGGTTGAAAACAGTTCACAATTCACTCACTTAGATTTAAAAAAATAGTCTCATTTCTCGTCACACAGGCCGATATAATTCCATACGATAAGTAGTTTAGTCACTCGTTCACATACTCTGGTAATGTAGCCACCCTTGGTCCACTAAATCACACATTTATGACGAACTTTACGGAGGATTTTTGCAAACGTCTACCTCTGGCCGCCATCTTGTTCTTGAAATACCTTGGGTTCATACGGCCCCTAGTCTCGGGTTAGGTGGAATTCGGCATATGTTAAGAAACGTAAAGCCAAAAATCTTACACGCTACGCTCGTATTTTGCTATCAGCGTACGTTATGTATTAGGCGAGCGGCAGATCCTAGAAAAGGGCCTTATTTTTCGAGTTTAATGCACCCACCCTACACACACCTGGATCATACATCATTTTAAAGCCTATGGTCTCCACTTTTCAGATCTACCTGCAGTACTGTTGAAATGTGGTGCCGTTGCCATGGAAACGAGCTCCAAAAAAGTCATGTTAGATTTACCATTTTCCTCACTATTGGAACACTTGATAATATGGATAACATAGATTCTTGGATGCAAAGGTTCAAATGATGATCCAAGCGCGAAACTTGACATGGGTAGTCTAATTAGGACACTTTTTCCAGAAATTAATGTTAGCTAACTGAAATCCAAGATGGCGGCTATTTTCCAAGATGGCCGCCGAAGGACCCTGCTAATACCTGATTTTGTCAGAAAAAGTGATGAAATTTTACGATTGGAATTATTTTGACCTTCAGGTATATACTTTTAGAGAGGGAAAAGCAGATTCTGGTATCTTTGTGTACTTCCAGATATATGTTCTAACATTCCTGAATCTGATGATGTCACTATTGAAGCGTTGTGCCATGATGTGACCAATTCGAGTTTGCAGTGTGTTATCATTGACTGGAGTTTTTGCATTAGTGATCCCATTTGATTGAGGTTATGTCTTAGTTACGCATTATTATGTCTATATAATGTCCTTTACTAAAAGATTATTTCCATAATTTGATGCATGAGTAGGCTTATCTCGGAACAATAATTCACCTTAAATTGTGTTTCGGTCTAATCTGTGCCACCTGTTGGCCATTTTGGAATTTCAACAACCTTTACTTATTAGGGTTAATATAAATAAATGGGCTGTTCCTGTTTGTTGGTTGTTAGCAGAATGTTCCGAACTGACAAGGAGTTTATTTGGGATCAATTTGCTCACACTCTTCACTGTACCCCCGAAGAACGTTGTACGGATTTAATTATTCAGTGTGCCCAAATAGGACACATGTCGGAAACTGGACCCTGGATAATTTCACCTGGGTAATTAATCCCTTGGAGTATTGTAACGCTGAATCATGGGAAATGTCAAATCCATTGGGCTAACTTTCTGTTTGCCACCAAACATGGCAGGCTTATATACTGCATCAAGGAGAATGTTCAATTGGGCTTGATTTTCCACTATGCCCAATTGAACCCACATCGAAAACTGGACCCAGGATAATGCCGCCTAAGTATTTTTCCTGAGGATTATATTCCCGCCCTGAAAATTAGTGCAATTACCTACTGGGTCCCAGGGAATGTTCTGTTGGATTTATTCTCTCTTTTTTTTAAATCGAGATCTACAGTTTCACATATTAATACAGAGGAAACGGGCATAAACGATCACACGACATTCTGAATTACCTCCGCCAGAAGGGATTGAAAGTAACGTTAATAATAAATACTACAGGTCATTGTACAGAAAATTACATAAATATCTCCAGCGAGACTGTTTTGAACTTGAATGGGACAGTTCTGGACAGGAAACCGGCATGTAAGACACTACCGAATTATCGAATGTCTCATCAAGCTCATATAGGTAATACACTAGTAGTAGGGAAAGGACCAATCTGGTCGCAATGAGGCTCTTTTGTGTGAGGCTGATGACGTCACATCTGATGACGTCATGGATTATGTCACTTCCGGTGCGAGGTCACGTCCGGATCAACGGTCAAAGAGCACTTCCAGTTACGTGCTATCCGAAGATGACGTGGGTTCCGGTGTCAATTGATGCATGCGCAGTCGGTCAGTAGCAGAAAAAAGGCATTTGGGTGGACGTTTTGGGGTCGAGGTTGGCCATCCTTGGTTTAAATGGGTCGTGTGAGGTCATATTGAAGCGCTCGTGGGGTAGCGTCCGATTGAGGTGTCTTGTAATGGAACTGCCATCAATCTGCGCATGCGCAGTCGGGTAGTTGTAGAAAAAGGGCATTTGAATGGGCGTTTGAGGCAGAGATGAACCATCCGTGATCTAAATGAGCCGTGTGAGGTGTCATCTGGAGTAGAGTCTGACTGTGGTTCCAGTGAAACTGCCGTCAGTCTAACGCTAGGGAGTAAGTTCCCTAGATTCTGTACCTAGTCCCATACGCAGTTGACAGTTGAGAGAAAGAAAGATCAGCACGTTCACAGATGTATTTTAGTATTCCTCTATCACATCACACCCACACTGGGGGAGCCGCGTTGGGTGTGTTTACATAATAGTATGGTCGAAGATTGACACTCTGAATAGCGGATTCTGATTGGACAGGAACAACCGAAAATATGTCAAGCGGATAAGAGGGACCCTGACAGATGCAACATAAAATGACGGCTTCTGATTGGACAAGAGCAGTCGATGATGCATCTGATACACACCATACTATTATGTAAACACACCCGACGCTACTGCTGCCCGACTGCGCATGCGCGGATTGACAGCACTTCCACTACAGACCACATCAGCCTGACTCTCTCCCACGAGCACTTCAATATGACACCTCACACGATGCATTTGGACAGTAAATGGTCCACCTCGACCCCATAATGTCCATTCAAATATCTTTTTTCTACTACTGTCCGACTGCTCACGCGCAGATTGACGGCGACATCATCTCACTCTACCTGAAAAGGGCTTCAAGATGGCACCCCACACGGCCCGTTTGGATCATGGATGGTCCACCTCGTTCCAAAACCGTCTATTCGAATGCCCTTTACTACTGGCGGCACTTCCACTCAAAACCACCCCAGTCTGATGTTCCCCAGGTGCGCTTCAACATGACACCTCAATGGTCCACCTCCAGCCCAAAACGCCCATTCAAACATTCTTTCTTTACTACTGCCCGTCTGCACATGCGCAGATTGACAGCAGTTCCACTACAAACCACTCAAGTCGAACGCTATCCCACGAGCGCTTCAATGTGACACCTCACACGGCCCATTTGGACCAGGGATGACCCACTTCAACCCCGAAACGTCCACCCAATTGCCTTTTTCTAACCGAATGTGACGTCATCAGAGAACAGCCTCAATGCGACCAGATTGGCCCGTTTCCTAATACTGATACTCGCTGGACTATTTGAGTGAGATTCTGTGGAAGCTAAAACCGCCTTATAATTTCCATAGGTCTACGCCGTGATTTGCTGGCTTGGATGAACACATTTTCATCATTGGTTTGCATTCGGTTGCCCTGTTCTGCTCACTGATAACGACATTGAACAATCATACACTTGTGGGATGATCCGCTGAAGCTGCTGCAGTATTCAAAGCATATATGTAGAGCAAATTTTCCAAGTACAGGAATACATGTGAAATTTGCCTAACAAAAACCTTATCATTGGCAAATTACTATGTCGAAACCCTCAAAATTTGAGCAAAAAAATAGTATTTCATCTCATAAATAGCACAGGCTCATTCGCTCATCATATGAGACATGTTTAACAAGTTTCATAATCATCGAATGAAACCTGACAAATTCAGTTAACTTTTCAGTACATTTTTGTCTAACAAAAAACACTATAATTGGCAAATTACTAAGTCCAAAGCCTTTTAATTTGGGGAAAAAATCATCTCATAAATAGCACAGGTACATGCTTTAATCATATGAAACATGTGTATCAAGTTTCATAATCATCCAATAAAACCTGACAACTTCAGCAAACTTTTTATGTACACTTTTGCAAAACACAAAACTTGATCATTTTCCATAATTTGGACAAAAATTAATAATTCATCTCATAAATAGCACAGGTAAATCCTTTAATCATAAGAAACCGGTGTACCAAGTTTCATTATCATCCACTGACAGCTGACAACAGCAGCAAACTTTATATGTACAGGTATGCATGCCCACTTTTGCTAAACAAAAAACCTTATCATTTGCCATAATTTGGACAAAATTTAAATTTCATCTCATAAATAGCACATGTACATTCTCTAATCATAAGAAACATGTGTACCAAGTTTCATAATCATCCAATGATAGCTGACAATTGTAACAAACTTTCTATGTACAGATGTACATGTGCAAATTTGCTAAGCAAAAAACGTTATCATTCGATTTTTAAAATTTTTCAATTTGTTGAACCAAAAACCTTATCATTTCCAGGGAGGTGATACCGACGACGACATCCTCTTTCCCCCTCTCACAATATCCCCCCTTCACTTCATAAGGCGAGGTAAATTTGAATAATCTAACCTCACGTCGGGATGTAGTTTCCATAACGGTGCCACGTTTTGACAATATGGCAGGTGAATTTGAACAAGCGCTGGATGAGCGCAAAGACATCCGTCGAGGCAACAAGGTCCGTAGGGGAATACATCGCTGAATAACATAGGGCCGGATGCCAAGCTCAATTTTGCGTTTGTTGGACGTTAACTCCACCAATGGTAATTAACCTGGGATTGAGGGTTCCCTACTAGCACGTCCAGCCAGGGATGTGGAAGTCATATTCCCCGCACATAAGTTTTGTCTGATTTCACGTGCTTGAAATATTGGGGTATGGAATGGAGTATATTGATGGAAAACCTTGAATACTGCTTGAGACATTAGGCCCCTTCACAACCCCACCTCCCTCTGAGAGGATGCCCCCACCCAAATCAACACGTTAGCGGCAGAAATGAGACCCTGTGTGCCTAGTTTTACCAATTTGCTTGTGATTTTGTGCTATAGGCCCGACACATCAACACTTCATATTTTGTATGTGTACAGTATAGCATCATCATTGAGAAAATCCTCTACAAAACACACCTGATTTTACCGACACTCCGTTCTGATCTGCCTCAGCATCATGTGGTGAGGATTCAATGCGCTCGGTATAATTTTGTATACTGGTGTTACAGGTCACCTTCACCATACTGTATTAATGACCACGGACTTGTACATGTATCACATTCATATTGAATGGTGATGACTGATGAGAATATTGTCCATATGGAACAAATGGCTGGATTCCAGCAAATAAAAAGTTCATATTAATCATAAACAACATACAGTTAATAATATTATCAAATAATTATGTGTATTCCTTGTCGACATAAATATTATGACTGAATCATGTAACAGATATACACCTGAATCACACCATTTGTAGATCACTGTCAGGTTATCGCTTAACATTTAACAATTTCTGAAAATGGCGGCATTTTAATATCTGTCCAACCTGATATAATTTACTGGCTTACCTATTCATAAATGCGTATTGGCTAAGATCGCATTATGCCTTGTATATATACTGTGCGTCTGGAGCTGTTTGTAACTTTGTTCACTGCTGAAGATGCTATAACTAATAGCAAAATATACAGAATAAATTGTGATTCCTACTCGGAGTTGCTTTTCTTCTCTACAATTGAAGTACATTGTAAAATGCTGTGTTCCTGTGCATTTTGACAGAATATTTAGACTTTGAAGATGATATGTAATGACACCCCAAAATGAACTGAATTTTTCGTGTCATCTGTCTGTCTGTCTCTCTGTTTGCCCATCTTTCTTGTCATACCACATATGCAGCTGGTGATGGATCAGAAGCCTAATGAAATTGACTGACCTTGACCTGTTTTATCGAGGTCAAATTTAGCAATTTTTAAAGGAGTGAAGATAGGCTCTCCAAATTCATAATACTTGTGCAATTGGTGACTGACTAAAAGCCTATCCCAGTTGACTGAATCTATTTTCTCAGGTTATGTACTGTATATTATGATATAACATGAAATATAGCTAGGCATTCTAAATTGATACCACATATGCAACTGATGATGGACCTGAAGTCTATGAATATGACTGACATTGACCTATTTTCTCAAGGTCAAAAACTGTAAGTTAAGTCACATCTTAGCTGCTAACATACACCTCAAATCTAACATTGTCATCATTTTGTTGTGGCTGTGGTTTTTATTCCAGAACAATTTAGCGAATTTTGCATGTGTTTCAACAGTCTCATGCTTCAACAGTAACTTAAACCATGCTGTATCGGCTGAGCTGTTGAAATAGCCTTCATTTCCCAGGTCTGACATACTGCATCACTGTCACAAGACAGAGTGATAGATCACACAGCCAGTGAAGATTCCCGATTTACATTGAATGTCGTTATTGCCCAAGTAGTATTAGCAGCATTTTACAACAACAACAATTCGCTGACTTACAGTGAAAAATTATAGTGAAAGGTATCTATTTTTTGTTGTTTGGCATTTTTATTTGCTGGCATTGTTTCAGATAGAATACAACAGCCTAATTCATACAATCAGGAATAAAAAGGTGGTTAAAATCTTTATGTTCAAACTTACGTAGGAAATATAAAAGTGGCAAATTGAAACTTTATTTTTATTCGATTTTATAATGTCGGTGGGCTCATGAAACGCAAAATAAAGTTGGTATTGCCTCACACTGGGTTTCAACCATTGGTGAAGAAATCCCTTCTACTAGGGATGATTCCTGATTGCTCATCCTCCAGGGGTATCTGCCCCCCACTCTGTCCCATCCTAAAAACAATTGCCATCCCTAATAGGGGTGTGCCCAAATTGGAGAGATCTAAAGCCCTGTGAGTACCAAATTATGCGTTAAAAAATTGTCTGGGGAAATGCTCTTCGCCCGTGTTTCACACGAGCTTTCATTTCAATTGTGTCCAAAATCATTGCTTCAAAATTTCGTCGGGAACCATGACAAACCCTATTGGAAATCACATGAGTCGTGGGTTCCCCATATAACAATTATTTGGCGGGAGATTTCACGTTGCATTCCTAGACCTCCGTCTGATCGACGGAGGTAAAAATAAAACACATAATCTATGTGTGATGTGTGTGTAGGTTAGTTGAGGTCTAATATGTAAGCGTATCAAGTTTCAGTGCCGGAAAGAATTACCGGGAAATCTACCTAGGCGGCATTATCCACGGTTCAGTTTTCCATCTGAGTCTCAATTGGGCATAGTTGAAAAATACGATGCAGTACGTAAGCGTGTCACGTTTGGTGGCAATAATCCTTGACAGTTTGGAACAATTCATTATAATAATCACAGAGAAAAGAACAACCCAGTAAAACATACAGGTACATATATATAAAAGAAATGAGATTATAACTAGTATAGTGTTGAAAATACTCATTCTACCGCCTCATCAGATCAATATATCTACGAACTTCCCAACCATCCAATCATTTACCCAACCCACACATATATATGGCAAAGTGACACAGATCCCAATTTCCCGGGGTGCAGTAAACATACGCGTCAAGTTCCAACATGGGATGAATTACCCATGTGGCATTATCCAGGGTCCAGTTTTCGGCTGAGGCCCTAATTGAGCAAACTGAATAATTAAGCCCGCCGAGACAATCCCCAGGATACATTAAATAGTGCGTGTCACGGTTGGTCCCAAATACAACCCTTGTCAGTTCAAACAATCTGTTAACACACAGACAGGAATAATCCATATATATACGTTGTATATTGATCTGTAGTGTTGAAATAGTTGAAATAACGAAATGGCGACCAAGTGGTGTGGATTAGGTCGCGAGACATTTCATTGTGAGGGCTATCTCGGAGCTTAGATATCTTCATTCATCAAATTATGGCAAGAATCTTTGAGTAAAGGACATTATATAGACATACCAGTTGACGAGTAACTGAGACATAATCTCAGCAGAAGAGGATCGCTAATGCGAAAACTGTAATCACTGATAACACAATGCAAACTCGAATTGATCACACCATGGCGCAACGCTTTAACATTTACATCACCAGTGCAGAAATTATAGAACGTATCGCTGAGAGTACTTGTAGATACCAGAATCATTTTTCCCCTGGACAGAAACATATAAATGAACACAAAAATGAATCAAATCGCAAAATTTCATCACTTTCTCTGGCTAAATACGGTATTACTAGGGTCAAATGGCGGCCATCTTGGAAAATAGCCGCCATCTTGGATTTCAGTTGACTAACAATATTTCATGGAAATGCGTCCTACTTAGAATATCCATGCCAAGTTTCGTGCATGTTTCGTCATTTAAACACTTGCATTCAGGAATCTATATTATCCGTATTACAAAGTGTTCCATTAGTGACGAAAATGGCAAATCTAACACGACCTATTTAGACCTCGTTTCCATGGCAACGGCACCACATTTTGACAGTACTGCAGATAGTTTTGAAAAGCAGAGATCATCAGCTTTAAAATGATGTATAATCCATGTGTGTGTAGGGTGGGTGCATTAAGTCGTCTCTGGAGATGCCCTGACCGCTCGCCTATGTCGCCAAATTAAACTTTGAGTGGAGTCGCTTGGTGGTATAGCCCTCTCCGTTGTTTGGTGACGTTGATGAAAATTGTCACATTTCACACATGATCTACCAAATCTACAAGGCGATACGCCATATGCAGGTCCCTCTGGAATATTAGTCACCGTGCATGGAAGGAGAACGAAAGTAAGTGGCATTCATCGGTTAGGCGTCAATCATCCATCACGCGGACGCCAAGCACCCTTCAGTCAGACTTCAATCATCCATCAGTGAGACGTCAATCATCCTTCAGTCAGACGGCAATCATTCATCAGTCAGCCATCCTGATACCCAGAGTCTCTATTTGAACTGAACTCCGGGCAATGATTGCCGAATGTCAATCACTGGGAGATCGCTGGTTTTAACGGAATTAGAGGTGTAGAAGAGTGGTCAAATATTTTTTGAGGATGACGTAATTCTTGTACCTCCCATATAAGGTTACTACCGGTATAACTCGGGAGGCGTTAGACTGGATCAGTCCGTGTTTCATAATGTGTATTTCAGAGGTAATAAAGGGAAGTAACTCTGCCTAAGGAAATGCTTGAATCAGGGACTGGACGCGACATCACAAGGGAGCTAACTTTGCAAGAAAAAGTGCACAGTATGTTGTGCATTTTTTGCCACCAATGAAAACTCCGTGTTTTATTCTCGCTCCCCACTCGAGGGATTTGATTGGTTCATTCATATATACACGCTGGAAGCAATGCGTTCATGTGACGTCAACAATGGGAATGACGTTACCTTTGGTGATGTCAGGAATGAGAATGACGTTACTACCTTGACGTCACAGTATGGCGTTGAAATGAAATTGTTACAATTGTTGCGACTAAGGTAAAGAAAAACGTCAATCATTCAGGCTAGCCATGCCTCTAAATCGAATCTTTACACCACGAAACCCATCAAAACGTCTAGTCTCTGTTTCATTTTTTTCTCCAGACTTTTATTTTTATTTATTTATTTTTTTGTTGTTGTTAAATTTCATTTAGGTATTATTGATAAATAGTACATATGGAATAGAGACTCGTCCAGTCTAGGGAGGCGTCTGTGCAATTTTATGGTTCATACTCCATGTAAGAATCCGAGACAATGAATACAATAGCCAAGTCTGGGAACAACAACATGTCTAGACTTCAGCCATTTCAGCTGCACAAAGACTCAGACAATGGCTTCCTACATGAAGTATCTACCAATTTTATCATTGTAAATCTCGACAACTTGTATGGACCTTAATGGGGGGGGGGGTACCATCCAGCCTATTGACCACGCTTAACACCTCTATACAGCCGTTAAAACCAGCGCATTGTCTCGCCGTTTAATAGTGATAGCATTCGTTCTCCCATTATGTTCGGCAGTCATTACCCGGGGCCCGGAGGTCCGTTGAGATAGACTGTGGTTCGCAGTGGTTCAGAGTTAGAGCCGAGGGACGAGCAAGTATTTACTTCGAATAGACATGTTGTGAAATATGGAATTTCTTAGCCACCATACTTGTCGCAGCAATTTGTGCATGCAAACTATATAAACCGTATTTTAACTGTGTTTAATTTCAGTGCCGCTTGTTTTGATTAAGCTATTTCCGAGATTCTATTCCATTACCTTTTAGGTCAGGTTTTTGTAAAACATAAACAGTTATATAACTTCAATTTATATGGGTTTAATACAGAAAGTGGTTATGTAATTGTACTTGGTAATCCCGAATTTGATGTGCGTGTTTAGATAATGAGACAGATAGCTGAGCGGGAAGTCACAACTGTCCTGAAGATTTGACGGGTTAGCTTAACCATTTATTATGTATTCCTTTATTAGGGCAGCATAAAAGAGAATGTCAGGCCTTTCCAAATCACAGTTATAATATCGCACTATCCTGTCACCACTGGTCGAGTTCACAAATGTTGTAAGCTGGAATGAAAATGCATATAGTAAAAACTATTTATATCATCAGAAATCCGTTGTTGTTGTCATCCGTTCTAAATCTTCGAGAAATCTCGGAACCGAGCTGGAATCTATTTATCTGGAACAGACTTTGTATACATCATCTCCCGAGTCAACAGACGACCTTGCGTTATAATTACAAGCGTCTAGTCCGTCATTCATAATCCAGCCGTCGTCCATTAGAGAATATCCGCGTCCATAATCCAAAGACCTATTCCATTTTCCATATAACGGTATTAGCACCAAATTCGAAAAGACAATCATAGTATACATAAACATAGGCTTGTTTCCTGCAAGAGAGAAGCGGTCAACAGTTTTCAATGATGCCGGCAAGACATCATAATACATAATACATAAGTAATACATAAGACCGCGCACAAGCCCTTGTCGTCTTGAAGACCGAAAATTCTACAATGTGACTAACATGAGCACTTCTGTAACGTACGTAAGTAGTATATATAACGTAAATTGGCGAAATAGCGCCTCACTGCGCATGCGCAGAACCTTGTGTGACGTCATAAGTGTAAAAAATGTGGCGGTTTTGTGGCGGTATTGGGGCGGTGTGCGCATGCGTGATGTGTGGGAGGTGGGTACAAGATGGCCGCGAGTGTCATGATGTGGGAGGTGGGTACAAGATGGCCGCCAGTGTCAGTGAGTGCAAGATGTGGGAGGTGGGTACAAGATGGCCGCGAGTAGTTTGTTAAATCTGTGAGAGCTGTTCATCACTCACTGTGAGTCTGTTTATGTGCATGTTATGACAGTGATCATTGTAACAGTGCGAGTGCAAGATGTGGGAGGTGGGTACAAGATGGCCGCGAGTGTCATGATGTGGGAGGTGGGTACAAGATGGCCGCGAGCGGCCGGTTTTAGTGTGTGGCAGGTGGACGGCATGTTCGGGCATGTTCGGGCAAAAAAAAAGTTCCGGCAAAAAAAAAAAAAAAAAAATGTATTCATGCGCGGTGATGCGGTTTGGCCGTGGTTTTGGCGGTGATTCGGTCTCGGGAAAAAGCTTCCGCGGAGAAAAGTAGTCCCTAGATAAAATGGTTCGATGGGGTCGAGTGAGGTATCAAAGTGAAGGTTAGGTGAAGGAGCATCTAATGGGCTGGGTGTGGGGTTGAAATATCGTCATTCTGCGCATGCGCGGCGGCCGAAGGGTATGAAGATAGCCTTTTTGGAGCTAGGGGAGCCCCTAAGGGTCCGATGGGGTCGAGTGAGGTATCAAATTGAAGGTTAGATGAAGGGGCATCTGATGGGCTGGGCGCGGGATTGAACTATCGGCATTCTGCGCATGCGCGGAGGCCAAAGGGTATGAAAATAGCCTTTTTGGAGCTAGGAGATTGACTACTGGTCCAGTGGGGTCGAGTGAGGTATCGATGTGAAGCATTCGTGGAGGGGCATCTGATGGGCTGGGTGTGGGGTTGAAATATCGGCATTCTGCGCATGCGCGGTGGCCCAAGGGTATGGAAATAGCGGTTTTGGAGCTAGGGGAGTCCCTAATGGGCCAATGGAGTCGTATGAGGTATCAAAGTGAAGCATTCGTGAAGGGCATCTGATGGACTGGGCGTGGGGTTGAAATATCGGCATTCTGCGCATGCGTGGTGACCCAAGGGTATGGAAATAGACGTTTTGGAGCTAGGGGAGCCCCTAATGGTCCAACGGGGTCGAGTGAGGTATCAAAGTGAAGCATTCGTGAAGGGGCATCTGATGGGCTGGATATGGGGCTGAACTATCGGCATTCTGCGCATGCGCGGTGGCCCAAGGGTATGAAAATAGCCGGGTTGGGAGCTAGGGGAGCCCCTAATGGACCAATGGGGTCGAGTGAGGTATCAAAGTGAAGCTTATGTGAAGGGGCATCTGATGGGCTGGGTGTGGGGTTGAACTATCGGCCTTCTGCGCATGCGCGGTGGCCCAAGGGTATGAAAATAGACGTGTTGGCATCTAGGGGAGCCCCTAATGGTCGAATGGGGTCGAGTGAGGTATCAACGTGAAGCCTAGGTGAAGGGTATTTGATGGCTGGGTGGCTGCATGTAAAATTTTTTCTGAAAAAAAAAATACGGAACACGGACTTTATCGAAAAACCTGGGAAAATGCCTATATGGGGTATGAGGGGTATATAGGTCGCCGGGCTTAACAGGGCTTGTCTATCAACAGAGTTATCTTCCCCTAGTTCCAGGGTGGGTGTATGTAAAAATTTTCCTGAAAAAATACGGAATACGGACTTTATCCTAAATTACGGGAAAATGCCTATATGGGGTATGGGAGGTATAGGACCATCCTGGGAAACGTACTTCTATACATTTGCGGTAGGGTTGTGGGGGTCTCGTTTTACTCGTCTCGTCATTTAGAACATGATAGGAAGTGTCCCCGTGCGAATCGGTGAAATTTTTGAAAAAAGTCACCGAACCCCATATAGTCCCATACTGAGGGTATAGGACCGATGTTTGTCCCCTGGGAAACGTACTTCTATACATTTGCGGTAGGGTTGTGGGGTCTCGTTTTACTCGTCTCGTCATTTAGAACATGATAGGAAGTCTCCCCGTGCGAATCGGTGAAATTTTTGAAAAAAGTCACCGAGCCCCATATAGTCCCATACTGGGGTATAGGTTCGATGTTTGTCCCCCTGGGAAACGTACTTCTATACATTTGCGGTAGGGTTGTGGGGTCTCGTTTTACTCGTCTCGTCATTTAGAACATGATAGGAAGTGTCCCCGTGCGAATCGGTGAAATTTTTGAAAAAAGTACGATATAGCCTCATATAGTCCCATACTGAGGGTATAGGACCGATGTTTGTCCCCTGGGAAACGTACTTCTATGCATTTGCGGTAGGGTTGTGGGGTCTCGTTTTACTCGTCTCTTCATTTAGAACATGATAGGAAGTGTCCCCGTGCGAATCGGTGAAATTTTTGAAAAAAGTCACCGAGCCCCATATAGACCCATACTGAGGGTATAGGATCAATGTTTGTCCCCCTGGGGAACGTACTTCTATACATTTGCGGTAGGGTTGTGGGGTCTCGTTTTACTCGTCTCGGCATTTAGAACATGATAGGAAGTGTCCCCGTGCGAATCGGTGAAATTTTTGAAAAAAATCACCGAGGCCTGGGTAGACCCATAGGCCTATACTGCATGACTATGGGTGTATAGGCCCATACGGGGTGGACATGTTGGAGTCTAGGTGGGCCACTCATGGTCCAATGGGGTCGAGTGAGGTCTTATTTTGAAGCTCTCGTGGAGGAGCACTTGGCTACACTAATGGTTCGTCCGTGTTCAATAGTCTGCGCATGCGCAGTCTGGCCGTAGTATAGAAAACAGGCATTTTGGGTGCTATGTAGGGTGTGTTTGGGTTAGAGATGAGCTAATCACGGTTCGAATGGGTCGTGTGAGGTGTCAAAGTGAAGCTTGTGTGGGGTAGAGTCAGAATAGTGTGTTTTTGAATGCATGTCGCGTTAATCTGCGCATGCGCAGTTGGTTGTAGTAAGTAAAGTGGCCATTTTGGGGCAGCGAAGGAAGTTATTTGGGGTCGAGATGGGCTAATCACGGTTCGAATGCGTCCTGAAAGGTGTCATCTTGTAGTTCTCGGGGTGTACACTCCGATTTAAGGGATGTCCGCGTCATCTGTGACGTCATCGGTGACGTCATCGGTACGAGTAGTAGCGAAAGTGGACATTTTCGGGCAGTACATGAAGGTATTTGGGGTCGAGATGGGCTATTCACGGTTCGAATGCGTCCTGGAAGGTGTCATCTTGTAGTTCTCGGGGTGTACATTCCGATTTGAGGATGTCCGCGTCATCTGTGACGTCATTGATGACGTCATCGGTACGAGTAGTAGCGAAAGTGGACATTTTGTGGGTGCGTGGGGGTGAGTTTGGTGTAGATAGGGACTATCCTTGGTCCGAATGCGTCGTGTGAGGTGTCATTTTGTAGCTCTCGAGGTGTACATTCCGAGTTGAGGCATGTCCGAAGCATCTGTGACGTCATTTTTGACGTCATCAGTAGGAGTAGTACCGAAAGTGGACATTTTGAGGCAGTGAAGGAAGGTATTCGGAGTAGAGAGGAACCATTCTTGGTCCGAATGCGTCCTGAGAGGTGTCATGTTGTAGCTCTCGGGGTGTACATTCCGCGTTGAGGGATATCCACAGCATCTGTAACGTCATTGGTGACGTCATCAGTACGAGTAGTAGCGAAAGTGAGCATTTTGGGGCAGTGAAGGATGGTATTTGGTGTAGAGATGGACCATCCGCGGTGCGAATGCGTCGTGTGAGATGTCATCTTGTAGCAACGCCCACCAACGCCATTCTTAATGCATCAACGCCCAGGTGAAATAGCTCAGAAGCTCTGATATTCCATGGAATTCTCACTAATTCTTCGAAATGCAGTGACGCCAGTCGACGCCCGTCGTTACACCTTAACACCATGATATAGATCGGACAGAGAACAACAACAGCAACAACAACAATGATCACACATAAGAGAACAACAACAAGAAGAAGTTTTTTTTCATATAGTTTATTCTCCCCAATGTTACATCATACCCACGTTGGGGAGCCGCGTTGGGTATATTTACAATTCAAGAATATTCTTGTCCAATCAGAGGCCACCATTTGCGTCTGTCATATTCGTTCCTGTCCGTTAGATGTATTCTCGGCTACTCTTGTCCAATCAGAAGTCGCCATTTCAGAAAGTTCCATCTTCGGCCATGTTCGCTCTGAACCCTTTGTTCTAATCGTCATCGGACAGGCCAGGATACCGTTGAGGAAACATATCCTCAGATAGTTGTTTGCGCATTCTGAGTATCTATCAGTGCATGGGTGAATACTTTCATCCGATGGGGGTGGTGGGTCAGTTTAACCACGAGGAACGTAACATTGGTGACCCTCTCCACTATCCACTTGGTGTTGGTACGCTGTTCATAGCCCCATTCTAAGGGATCCACAGTGTCCAGTTGGGTCAGCATCGTTTCTAGCGACGCCCGATTGGTGATTGTGAAAGGATGGTCGTACACTGGGTTGATGGCACTGGAATAGAAATAGCACAATTCAGGCGTCATCTTATGGCAAAAGATGTACCCAAATGCTACATTTAATGTGAAGGATGTAGGTTGGTCATTGAAGATGGCTTCCACGTAGCTGCGTAGACGGGCGAGGTCGGTCAGTCGGAAATTGTACAAGTCCAATATAGGGCGATGACGGTGGATGCAGTGTCGGATCATGGACCAATGGCGTCGATACATCTCACTCACTGGATGATCTTCGGGTAAGAGATCGCTGGGAACATCCACCGCATCTTCCAGAAAAAGTTCGTTGTTGTCAGGTGTATTACTGGAAACAGTGATGCTAGGGACCGGCTGGATATCTAGGCTCTTCTGAGCTGTGGGTATAGGCGGGCTCTCCGTGATCGCATCATCAGTGGCATTCTCCTCCCCGGGTTCATCTTCAGTGCATCTGTCCCTCCTGGGTACCTCTTTAGTGGAAAGTTGTCCCTCATGCCGTGGTGATGTACCATGAATCAAACGCTCATGCCGTTTTAACTGACTGGGTCATTTGAAGAGTTGACCACATTCTTCGCATCGACGCTTGGATGGCCCATGAAGTGAACGTTCATGGCGCTGTAAATGATCTGGGCGATGAAACGACAGTGTAGGCCTACATATCGTACAGCTATACCGGGCGGTTCCATCGTGCTTGGTAGCCTCATGGCGGCGCAAGTCGTGCCTGCGAGTGAATGATTTCGAGCACGTAGTACAAGTGAACATCTTGGTGGTTGACAGAGTGTCTGATGAAACGGCCAGGCCGTTTCCTTTTATAGCAAGCTATCTGTTGATCTATTTTTAGCACAATCAGTTCTAAACTAGGGGAAAACCCCTATCACCTCTAGCCAAAAGGGCTAATATCGGTCCCCGGGCTTATTGGGATCTGCCTATCAAGTCAATGGGGTGATGTGAACAACAACAAGTTCAGAAATGTTCATACAGTTTATTATCCCCAATGTTACATCAAACCCAGGGCGGCTCCCTGGAGTTGTATGAGGTATCCATGTGAAGCATTCGTGAAGGGGCATCGGACTGGACTAGTGGCTCGGCCGTTGTCACCATTCTGCGCATGCGCAGACAGGGAATTCTGTATATATTTCATCCAAGTATAGCGGAAAGCGGTTGTCATGAATAACAACAAGTTCAGCAAGGTTTATACAGTTTATTATCCCCAATGTCACATCATACCCAGGCTGGGGGAGCCGCCTTGGGTATGTTTAGTATGTTCACAGCAAAACAAATTGAAATATCAAACACCATGTTTTATTATTTAACGCACCGTCACATTATGTACAAGTGTTTACTGAGCTCAAGTCAACGATCCGCATGTAGACATAGAGACTATGTGCGGCATCTTATGGTATTCATCAGGGCGCGGGTGACGCATTCAACCGATGGCGGTGGCCGGTCAGCTTGGTAAGGAAGAACGTGGCATTGGTGACCTTCTCTACGACCCATTGTATGTTGGGGCGTTGACGATGTGCCCATCTCAAGGGTTCCACGGTGTCCAGTATCTCCAGCATCGTCTCTAGTGACCCCGGTTAATGATGGTGAGCGGTTGGTCAAACACATGGCTGTTATTACTGGCATAATAATACCGTAACTGGTCCGTCTTTTTGTGACGTAAGATGTACCCGAAAGCAACATTCAATTTGAAGGCCGTAGTTTGATCTTTGAAGATGGCTTCGACGTAGCTGCGTAGACGGGTGAGGTGGGTCAGTGGGAAATTGTAGATATCTGGAATGGGGCGATCACGGTGGAAAATGTGCCGCATCATGGGCCATTGGCGCCGATCGATGTCATTCACTGGATGGGCGTCCTGTAACAAATCGCTGGGAATATCCACTGCATCTTCCAGAAAATGTCCGATGTCGTCAGGCGTATGACTGGCAACAGCAATGCTAGGGACTGGCTGGATATCTAGGCTCTTCTGAACTGTGGGTATAGGCGGACTCTCCGTGATCGCATCACCAATGGCGTTCGTCTCCCCGGGCTTATCTTCACTGGGTCTCACCTTCTGCGGCTCCTCTTCAGTAGGAAGTTGTCGCCCAAACCGTAGAGACGGACCATGAATCAAACGCTGATGCCGTCTCAACTGACTGCGTCGTTTGAAGAGTTGACCACATTCATTACATTGTTCCTTCGCGCCCTCGTGGAGTGAGCGTTCGTGGCGCAGTAAAACATCTTCCCGATTAAATAACCGTGCGCAGGTTATACAAGTATATAGTGTACCGTTGTGGGTGGAGGCCTCGTGGCGTCGCAAATCTTCTGTAAACTGCTTCTGGCAAATTGTGCAAGTGAACATCTTGGTGGTTGACAGAGTGTCTGATGAAACGGCCAGGCCGCTTCCCTTTTATAGCACGCTAGCTGGTAATCTATTTTTAGCACACTCTACCCCAAGTCGAGGATCGAGACTGGTGTACTGGTGTACGACTGAGCGGCATTGCGCGCGCGCGCATGAAGACCCTCGTGCATACCTCAATGCAGGCGCAGACGCGAAGTGCCCGGATGTAAAAATGACGTCACTTCCGGTTTGGGTGAATGGAGCGTGACGTTTGGACATGTCCAGACTTGTCTGACCGCCATTGTTGGAAAATGGCGGATAATGGCGGAAGGTGGCCGCCATTGTGGGGAAATGGCGGCTAATGGCGGCTAATGCCGGAAGGTGACCGCCATTGTGGAAAAACCCCACAGACAGGTCAGAACATGCATTTCTATGATGTTCCCGCATAATAAAAGAATTGATCTGTAATCTGTCTTGTTGTTGTTGCTCTCTATTTTGGACTAACCCATCAGAATAGTACGTATCACGGACTACACCCGACGTCTAGGCGCGCATGTGTGACATGGTCTATAAAACACGTCTCTCGGGATCACACACCTTCATTTCTACGGTTGCAGAGCCATGACGGAGATCCAGCCCTGTGCGACTCGCATTTTACAGCATGCCAGTTCAGGATCTGGCGTCGTCCCTCGTTGTCGTCGCCATCTGCAAACATGGACCGGACCACTGCTCGGTAACCCGTGAATGAATTCACCGCGGTGGCATGCTGTAAAATGCGAGTCGCACAGGGCTGGATCTCCGTCATGGCTCTGCAACGTAGAAATGAAGGTGTGTGATCCCGAGAGACGTGTTTTATAGACCATGTCACACATGCGCGCCTAGACGTCGGGTGTAGTCCGTGATACGTACTATTCTGATGGGTTAGTCCAAAATAGAGAGCAACAACAACAAGACAGATTACAGATCAATTCTTTTATTATGCGTGAACATCATAGAAATGCATGTTCTGACCTGTCTGTGGGGTCTTTCCACAATGGCGGTCACCTTCCGGCATTAGCCGCCATTAGCCGCCATTTCCCCACAATGGCGGCCACCTTCCGCCATTATCCGCCATTTTTCAACAATGGCGGTCAGACAAGTCTGGACATGTCCAAACGTCACGCTCCATTCACCCAAACCGGATGTGACGTCATTTTTACATCCGGGCACTTCGCGTCTGCGCCTGCATTGAGGTATGCATGAGGGTCTTCATGCGCGCGCGCGCGCAATGCCGCTCAGTCGTACACCAGTACACCAGTCTCGATCCTCGACTTGGGGTAGAGTGTGCTAAAAATAGATTACCAGCTAGCGTGCTATAAAAGGGAAGCGGCCTGGCCGTTTCATCAGACACTTTGTCAACCACCAAGATGTTCACTTGCACAACTTGCCAGAAGCAGTTTACTCGCCCAGAAGATTTGCGACGCCACGAGGCCTCCACCCACAACGGTACACTATATACTTGTATTTAATCGGGAAGATGCTTTACTGCGCCACGAACGCTCACTCCACGAGGGCGCGAAGGAACAATGTAATGAATGTGGTCAACTCTTCAAACGACGCAGTCAGTTAAGACGGCATCAGCGTTTGATTCATGGTCCATCTCTACGGTTTGGGCGACAACTTCCTACTGAAGAGGAGCCGCGGAAGGTGAGACCCAGTGAAGATAAGCCCGGGGAGACGGACGCCATTGGTGATGCGATCACGGAGAGCCCGCCTATACCCACAGTTCAGAAGAGCCTAGATATCCAGCCAGTCCCTAGCATTGCTGTTGCCAGTCATACGCCTGACGACATCGGACATTTTCTGGAAGATGCAGTGGATATTCCCAGCGATCTGTTTCAGGACGCCCATCCAGTGAATGACATCGATCGGCGCCAATGGCCCATGATGCGGCACATTTTCCACCGTGATCGCCCCATTCCAGATATCTACAATTTCCCACTGACCCACCTCACCCGTCTACGCAGCTACGTGGAAGCCATCTTCAAAGATAAAACTACGGCCTTCAAATTGAATGTTGCTTTCGGGTACATCTTACGTCACAAAAAGACGGACCAGTTACGGTATTATTATGCCAGTAATAACAGCCATGTGTTTGACCAACCGCTCACCATCATTAACCGGGGTCACTAGAGACGATGCTGGAGATACTGGACACCGTGGAACCCTTGAGATGGGCACATCGTCAACGCCCCAACATACAATGGGTCGTAGAGAAGGTCACCAATGCCGTAGAGAAGGTCACCAATGCCACGTTCTTCCTTGCCAAGCTGACCGACCACCGCCATCGGTTGAATGCGTCACCCGCGCCCTGATGAATACCATAAGATGCCGCACATAGTCTCTATGTCTACATGCTGATCGTTGACTTGAGCTCAGTAAACACTTGTACACAATGTGACGGTGCGTTAAATAATAAAACATGGTGTTTGATATTTCAATTTGTTTTGCTGTGAACATACTAAACATACCCAAGGCGGCTCCCCCAGCCTGGGTATGATGTAACATTGGGGATAATAAACTGTATAAACCTTGCTGAACTTGTTGTTATTCATGACAACCCCTTTCCGCTATACTTGGATGAAATATATACAGAATTCCCTGTCTGCGCATGCGCAGAATGGTGACAACGGCCGAGCCACTAGTCCAGTCCGATGCCCCTTCACGAATGCTTCACATGGATACCTCATACAACTCCAGGGAGCCGCCCTGGGTATGATGTAACATTAGGGATAATAAACTGTATGAACATTGCTGAACTTGTTGTTGTTCACATCACCCCATTGACTTGATAGGCAGATCCCAATAAGCCCGGGGACCGATATTAGCCCTTTTGGCTAGAGGTGATAGGGGTTTTCCCCTAGTTTAGAACTGATTGTGCTAAAAATAGATCAACAGATAGCTTGCTATAAAAGGAAACGGCCTGGCCGTTTCATCAGACACTCTGTCAACCACCAAGATGTTCACTTGTACTACGTGCTCGAAATCATTCACTCGCAGGCACGACTTGCGCCGCCATGAGGCTACCAAGCACGATGGAACCGCCCAGTATAGCTGTACGATATGTAGGCCTACACTGTCGTTTCATCGCCCAGATCATTTACAGCGCCATGAACGTTCAATTCATGGGCCATCCAAGCGTCGATGCGAAGAATGTGGTCAACTCTTCAAATGACCCAGTCAGTTAAAACGGCATGAGCGTTTGATTCATGGTGCATCACCACGGCATGAGGGACAACTTTCCACTAAAGAGGTACCCAGGAGGGACAGATGCACTGAAGATGAACGCGGGGAGGAGAATGCCACTGATGATGCGATCACGGAGAGCCCGCCTATACCAACAGCTCAGAAGAGCCTAGATATCCAGCCGGTCCCTAGCATCACTGTTTCCAGTAATAAACCTGACAACAACGAACATTTTCTGGAAGATGCGGTGGATGTTCCCAGCGATCTCTTACCCGAAGATCATCCAGTGAGTGAGTGAGATGTATCGACGCCATTGGTCCATGATCCGACACTGCTTCCACCGTCATCGCCCTATATTGGACTTGTACAATTTCCGACTGACCGACCTCGCCCGTCTACGCAGCTACGTGGAAGCCATCTTCAATGACCAACCTACATCCTTCACATTAAATGTAGCATTTGGGTACATCTTATGCCATAAGATGACGCCTGAATTGTGCTATTTCTATTCCAGTGCCATCAGCCCAGTGTACGACCATCCTTTCACAATCACCAATCGGGCGTCGCTAGAGACGATGCTGACCCAACTGGACACTGTGGATCCCTTAGAATGGGGCTATGAACAGCGTACCAACACCAATGTTACGTTCTTCGTGGTTAAACTGACCCACCACCCCCATCGGATGAAAGTATTCACCCATGCACTGATAGATACTCAGAATGCGCAAACAACTATCTGAGGATATGTTTCCTCAACGGTATCCTGGCCTGTCCGATGACGATTAGAACAAACCGTTCAGAGCGAACATGGCCGAAGATGGAACTTTCTGAAATGGCGACTTCTGATTGGACAAGAGTAGCCGAGAATACATCTAACGGACAGGAACGAATATGACAGATGCAAATGGTGGCCTCTGATTGGACAAGAATATTCTTGAATTGTAAATATACCCAACGCGGCTCCCCAACGTGGGTATGATGTAACATTGGGGAGAATAAACTATATGAAAAAAAAACTTCTTGTTGTTGTTGTTCTCTTATGTGTGATCATTGTTGTTGTTGCTGTTGTTGTTCTCTGTCCGGTCTATATCATGGTGTTAAGGTGTAACGACGGGCGTCGACTGGCGTCACTGCATTTCGAAGAATTAGTGACAATTCCATGGAATATCAGAGCTTCTGAGCTATTTCACCTGGGCGTTGATGCATTAAGAATGGCATTGGTGGGCGTTGCTACAAGATGACATCTCACACGACGCATTCGCACCGCGGATGGTCCATCTCTACACCAAATACCATCCTTCACTGCCCCAAAATGCTCACTTTCGCTACTACTCGTACTGATGACGTCACCAATGACGTCACAAATGCTGTGGATATCCCTCAACGCGGAATGTACACCCCGAGAGCTACAACATGACACCTCTCAGGACGCATTCGGACCAAGAATGGTTCCTCTCTACTCCGAATACCTTCCTTCACTGCCTCAAAATGTCCACTTTCGCTACAACTCCTACTGATGACGTCAAAAATGACGTCACAGATGCTTCGGACATGCCTCAACTCGGAATGTACACCTCGAGAGCTACAAAATGACACCTCACACGACGCATTCGGACTAAGGATAGTCCCTATCTACACCAAACTCACCCCAACGCACCCACAAAATGTCCACTTTCGCTACTACTCGTACCGATAACGTCATCAATGACGTCACAGATGACGCGGACATCCCTCAAATCGGAATGTACACCCCGAGAACTACAAGATGACACCTTCTAGGACGCATTCGAACCGTGAATAGCCCATCTCGACCCCAAATACCTTCATGTACTGCCCGAAAATGGCCACTTTCGCTGCTACTCGTACCGATGACGTCACCGATGACGTCACAGATGACGCGAACATCCCTCAAATCGGAGTGTACACCCCGAGAACTACAAGATGACACCTTTCAGGACGCATTCGAACCTTGATTAGCCCATCTCGACCCAAATAACTTCCTTCGCTGCCCCAAAATGGCCACTTTACTTACTACAACCAACTGCGCATGCGCAGATTAACGCGACATGCATTCAAACACACACCATTCTGACTCTACCCCACACAAGCTTCACTTTGACACCTCACACGACCCATTCGAACCGTGATTAGCTCATCTCTAACCCAAACACACCCCTACATAGCACCCAAAATGCCTTTTTTCTATACTACGACCAGACTGCGCATGCGCAGACTATTGAACACGGACGAACCATTAGTGTAGTCAAGTGCTCCTCCACGAGAGCTTCAAAATAAGACCTCACTCGACCCCATTGGACCATGAGTGGCCCACCTAGACTCCAACATGTCCACCCCGTATGAGCCTATACACCCATAGTCATGCAGTATAGGCCTATGGGTCTACCCAGGCCTCGGTGACTTTTTTCAAAAATTTCACCGATTCGCACGGGGACACTTCCTATCATGTTCTAAATGCCGAGACGAGTAAAACGAGACCCCACAACCCTACCGCAAATGTATAGAAGTACGTTTCCCAGGGGAACAAACATTGATCCTATACCCTCAGTATGGGTCTATATGGGGCTCGGTGATTTTTTTCAAAAATTTCACCGATTCGCACGGGGACACTTCCTATCATGTTCTAAATGACGAGACGAGTAAAACGAGACCCCACAACCCTACCGCAAATGCATAGAAGTACGTTTCCCAGGGGGGCAAACATCGGTCCTATACCATCAGTATGGGACTATATGAGGCTATATCGTACTTTTTCAAAAATTTCACCGATTCGCACGGGGACACTTCCTATCATGTTCTAAATGACGAGACGAGTAAAACGAGACCCCACAACCCTACCGCAAATGTATAGAAGTACGTTTCCCAGGATGGTGCTATGCCTCCCATACCCCATATAGGCATTTTCCCGTAATTTAGGATAAAGTCCGTATTCCGTATTTTTTCAGGAAAATTTTTACATACACCCACCCTGGAACTAGGGGAAGATAACTCTGTTGATAGACAAGCCCCGTTAAGCCCGGCGACCTATATACCCCTCATACCCCATATAGGCATTTTCCCAGGTTTTTCGATAAAGTCCGTGTTCCGTTTTTTTTCAGGAAAATTTTTACATGCACCCACCCAGCCATCAAATACCCCTTCACCTAGGCTTCACGTTGATACCTCACTCGACCCCATTCGACCATTAGGGGCTCCCTAGATGCCAAAACGTCTATTTTCATACCCTTGGGCCACCGCGCATGCGCAGAATGACCCTAATTCAACCCCACACCCAGTCCATCAGATGCCCCTTCATGAATGTTTCACTTTGATACCTCACTCGATCCCATTGGACCATTAGGGGCTCCCCTAGCTCCAAAAAGGCTATTTTCATGCCCTTGGGCCACCGCGCATGCGCAGGAGGCCGATATGTCAACCCCACGCCCAGTCCATCAGATGCCCCTTCACGAATGCTTCACTTTGATACCTCCTACGACTCCATTGGCCCATTAGGGCCTCCCCTAGCTCCAAAACCGCTATTTCCATACCCTTGGGCCACCGCGCATGCGCAGAATGCCGATATTTCAACCCCACACCCAGCCCATCAGATGCCCCTTCACGAATGCTTCACATCGATGCCTCACTCGACCCCATTGGTCCATTAGGGGCTTCCCTAGCTCCAAAACGTCTATTTCCATACCCTTGGGCCTCCGCGCATGCGCAGAATGCCGATAGTTCAACCCCGCGCCCAGCCCATCAGATGACCCTTCATGAATGCTTCACTTTGATACCTCACTCGACCCCATCGGTCAACTAGGGGCTTCCCTAACTCCAAAAAGGCTATTTTCATACCCTTCGGCCGCCGCGCATGCGCAGAAGGCCGATATGTCAACCAAACACCCAGCCCATTAGATGCCCCTTCACCTAAGCTTCACTTTGATACCTCACTCGACCCAATCGGACCATTTTATCTAGGGACTACTTTTTCTCCGCGGAAGCTTTTTCCCGAGACCGAATCACCGCCAAAACCACGGCCAAATCGCATCACAGCGCATGAATACATTTTTTTTTTTTTTGCCGGAACTTTTTTTTTTCGACAACACGACACAAAAACTGGCCGCCATCTTGGTCCCACACCATCTTGGTCACACCTCCTATCACACACGACACAAAAACTGGCCGCCATCTTGGACCCACACCATCTTGGTCACACCTCCTACCACACACGACACAAAAACTGGCCGCCATCTTGGACCCACACCATCTTCGTCCACCTCCTATCACACACGACACAAAAACTGGCCGCCATTTTGAACCCACCCCACTCACTATAGGCCACGCCCCCTCATCACGCATGCGCACCTCCCCA
>JAVTVY010056566.1:0-30524 GCA_036873755.1 Hanleya hanleyi
AGTTAATGTATATATAGTATCTGTAAATAGCGGGGCCCCTCAATAAAGTACATGTAAATCAGAACTTCAAAAATTTTAATTAATACAGTATCTATAGATATAGGGGTCCCTCAATAAAGTAAATTAGTCCTCCAAAAGTGTTAATTTATACAGTATCTGTAGATATCGGGGCCCCTCAATAAAGTACATGTAAATCAGAACTTCAAAAGTTTTAATTTATACAGTATCTATAGATATAGGGGTCCCTCAATATAGTAAATTAGTCCTCCAAAAATGTTAATTTATACACTCTCAACCACTCACTCCACTTCATCTGAAAATGAGTGAAAAAAACAGCTCCAAGAAGATGACAGTCTGAACTGTACGTGTAATAAATTTCAATCACTTCTTTCATCTCTCAATCTTTATTTTAAAGAGCTGATTTATTTTTCGAACTTTTCTGGGTTTTTTTTTCAAATATCAAGACCAGAAGTATCATCTGAAAAATAAAATGTAAGCTACAAAATTGATGTATCTTTATTGTTGAATCATTTCAAAGTGTCTGTAATATATTTATACAAATACTTGAACTGGATGGATAACAAATTTTTTAGCTCAAGTATGTCTATTCTGGATGTTATACTTTTAGTATACACAAGAAACTGAAACTGAACACTGAGGCATTCTTGATTGAAAAGAAAACTACAGTGTAGCCATAGATACATTCAATTTGTGTTCAAACATCTCAGCCTGGTTATTTTTAGGACTACAAATGTACACGTGAGTGTTATTTTATAGAAATTAAATCACCTTTTAAGAGTGGAGAAATCTTTGAAAACCAGAGTTTGATTAGCTGTTATATAAGGATGTGTAGCTGGTTGGGTCATTGTTGAGATTCTCCATTGAATCTTGAAATGGTAGCATCTTGAATCGACCTCATAAAAAGGAACTGTGCCTTCTTCAAATTGATTTTTCTTCATTTAGCTAATGGCCGCTTTCTTGCAGACCAATGACAAAAGGGACTCATTTTCTGACATTTGTGCTCCGACTCGGCTATCAATAGCCGCCCACGACAACGTTTTCCTCTTCTCAAGTGTCGACATCTTGAAGATGTGAGCCACAGCGAGGAGTAAATCATTGTCAACTCTCATCTTCATCTCTCGTCTGTCCATTATTACATGAATCGCCAAATAACAGAATACAAGCCCGAAGTCAGGGATGAGTTAGTTAGTTGTGAACTCATGCCCATGTATCCACCCACCTGTTTTGCCCATTAAATTTTTATATGTTCTATTTAGCTTGGTAAGGTTCTCAAAAATAAATGAAATAAAGCTGGAATTTTCAAATTGAGAAGGGCGGAGGGGGGAGTTGTTGTTGAACTCTGAACTGGCAATGGACTTGGAAGAGTATTTGCAAAACATTTCCACATTTTAATCAAATTTCAGTGTATGGTAAAATATGAACCTCGAAATGCACTGAGAATTCCTCACTAAAAAAATTATTATTACACTAAAAAAACCTCAGCAGTGGAGCTATTGCATTGAGAATCCCTCAGGTTCTGGGCTATTGCACTGAGAATCCCTCAGGCTTAGGGTATTGCACCAAGAATCTCTCAATCTTGGGGTATTTACTGAGAATCCCTCAGCTTTGTGGTTATTGTTCTGAGAATCTCTCATCCTTGGGCTATTGCACTGAGAATCCCTTGGCCTTGGGGGTATTGCACTTAAAATCCCTCGGCCTTGGGGGTATTCAACAGAGAATTCCTCAGACAGCCTTGGGAGTATTGCACTTAGAATCCCTCAGCCGGGAGGCTGGGGGTATTGCACTGAAAGTCCCTCAGTTTTGGGAGTATTGCACTGAGAATCCCTCAACCTTGGTGGGATTGTACTGAGAATCCCTCAGCCTTGGGGGGATTGTTCTGACAATCCCTCAGCTTTTGATGTATTGCAGTGAGAATCCCTCAGCTTGGAAAGTATTCAGCTGAGAATTCCTCAGTCTTGAGGGTATTGTACAGAGAATCCCTTAGCCTTGGGGGATTGTTCAGAGAATCCCGAAGCTTTGAGGGTTTTGCACTGAGAATTCCTTAGTCTTGGGGTTATTACATTGAGAATCCCTCAGCCCTGGGAGTATTCAACTGAAAATTCCTCAGCCTTGGGAGGATTGCTCTGAGAATATCCCCCAGCTTTGGGGTATTGCACTGAGAATCCCTCAGCCTTGGGAGTATTCAACTGAGAATTCAGCCTTGGAGGTATTGTACTGAGAATCTCTCAGCCTTGGGGGGATTGCTCTGCGAATCCCTCAGCCTTGGGGCTATTGCACGAAGAATCCCTTTGCCTTGGAGGTATTGCACTGAAAAACCCTCAGCCTTGGAAGTATTCAACTGAGAATACCTCAGTCTTAGGGGGGATTGTTCTGAGAAAAAAGTGTTTTTTTTGCCTTTTTACCCCTCCGCCATTTTGGCTTTGGTGTATTGTCATGTACATACGTCCATTACCGCATTTTAGGCAAAACCGCTCGCGGTACAGTGACCAAATTTTGGGAACTTATTTATCTATTTATAAGTCAGATGCCTATCGAAAATGGCTTCGCTCTGCCCATGTTTTAGAGCATTATGCCCCTTTACTGCTGTATTAATTTCTTCCTTTGTGATTTTTGCTTGAATGTAATCAACTATATCTGCAGAACTGTGTGTGATTTACAGCTACTACATTTTGGAAAATTATTTATATAGTTGTATTCTAGAAGCCAACAGAGAATTAGTCACCTCAGCCCTTATTTACACCCCTTTCAGGTGCAATAATATCTGATTTTGTGATACATGCTTGACTGTAACTAGTTATATCTAATTAACTGTGTTTGATACAGCTTGCAAACTTTTTTATCTAAATGCCTACAAATAAATTAGTTATCTCGGCCCATATTTTATGGAGTTATACCCCTTTTACGATCTAATAATATCCGATTATTTTGTGATATATAGTTCAGTGCACAAGTTATATCTGCAGATCTGTGTTCAGTACATGTACTAAATTTTGGAAACTTCTTTATCTAGCTGTATTCTAGATGCATAAAAACACTTCATCGTCTCGGCCCTTATTTTTATGGAGTTATGCCCCTTTCCGGGTGCAATGCTTGAATATATTCACCAGTTATATCTGAAGAAATATGTTCGGTACAGCTACCAAATTATTTATCTACTCGTGGAATCCCTCAGTGTTGGGGGTATTGTTCTGAGAATTCCTGAACTTTGGGGCAATTGTTCTGAGAATCCCTCAGCTTTGGGGGGATTGTTCTGAGAACTCCTCAGTCTTGGGCAGATTGAACTGACAATCCCTCAGTCTTGGGGGTATTGTTCTGAGAATCCCACAGCATTGGGGGTATGCGCTGAGATTCTCTCAGCCTTGAGATATTGAACTGAGAATCACTGAGCCTTGGGAGATTGCACTGAGAATTTCTCGGCCTTGAGGGTATTGCATTGAGAATCCCTCTGCCTTGGGATATTATATTGAGAACCATTCTACCTGAAGTCCTGCTCATTTAAAGTTCCATTCTGATTACAGCGGTCTCTTAATACATGATTACAGTTATGAAGCTGATTTCATTATAATGATTATCGTGATGTGCCGACAGAAGACTGTCCAAATACGTCGCACAGCTATAATACAGGTATGCTGGGGTCATGTTTAGAGATACATGTAATACAGTCAATATTCAACATTTATACAATGAGGGTCAATGACCCAATGATTCTGATACAATACATCCACTGGTGTGAACTAGGTCTATCCCATGACCTTGTGCATATCATGTTGGGCACACCAGTTCTCGTTAGATTACCGAAGTTAAGCAATCCTACTCACTCACCCTTGGGAAAATAGAGCACAAGTACTATATGGCATTCAATGAGCTTGAAGCACATTACCAGGTGTATATCTGTTGCCAGTTCAGTAAGCCTATGCTTAATCATTTCTGTCCTGGGATCATTTAGATGTAGGGATAACAAGCAATTAGCGAAAAAGGATCAGCTTCGACCTCAGTGGTGGTACATGAAAATGGGTCAATCTCACTCATTCTCCATAAGTAAAATTTAGAACTGTTAGAATTTGAAGCAAAATGGTAAAATCTGAAATTACGTTTTCAGTACCGGTACTGTAGTACTTGGATGGTTGTACTTGGGTGCTCATATGGTACCTTTGCCAGGATGTATAACTAACCAGAGATTTTAAAGAGGAGTTCCAAGGTTTGCCATCTGAAATTCGAACCTTGGATGCTGAATAAGTTCTTCAGTTTTAAAGAATTTTTATCAATATTTTTTTTTCTCTGGAATATGTGTCAGAAGAGTTAGTACTTAACTAAGAAATTTTTTAAAAAAAATTCCTTGTCCCCTGTGGGCGTATTTAAGCCTTTTTGGCAGCTCTATTTAGCTCCCGGTCAGATATGCATATTTGTGGAATGAAAGCGAGGCCGCCAATCTGTGACATCACAGACGCGATAGCTCGCTAATGACAGGTAGCAATTTAGTATGGATTACATACTGGGAGAGATTTCTTTTAGTGGCATTTATAAGTTGGGAAGTAGATAAATAAACAAATTGCTTATGGATAACAACTTCTAGTTCATTCAGGACGACGTTTCGATACAGGTACTAGTATCATTCTCAAGTCAATGACACCAATAAATAAATAAGCAGTTCATCCCCAGCGCGTATGGCCTGCTGATCCAGGAACCCCACCGTGCCTTGAAGCCCACCTTGTTAATTAATCCAGCCATCTCCACAACTCTAACCCTGTCCTATTAAATATTTCTCACCTAGTATAATACTATTGTTATCATACTGTTGACATTTACTCAAGGAACTGTATATATACTGCTTATTTATTCATTTTATTCTTCAACCTAAGCAAAAACTGACCGACGAACTCGTATGAACTTCTCTTCTATTTGTGTCTCATTTTCCAATTTTCCAAATTAACAATTTTAATCTTAAAGAACTCGTTACAAAATCAAATTTTACTAAAAATGTTAAAAATTATGATCACCTTTCTGACAGAGCAAGCTTGGATTCTGATAAAGAAATGTTCTTATTAAAACAAAAAGTTCTAAAACTCATGCACTTGAATGTACAGCATATTCTCCCCAAGTTAGATGAACTCAAATGTACCATTTTCAGTAAAGATTATGATATCCCTTGGGTTTACAGAAACCTTTTTAGATGAAAAGTCCTCAGATAAAAATCTAAATGTTAGTGGGTATAGATGTGAAGATTTCAGAAAAGATAGAACTTACAGTTCTGGTGGTGGATTATTAGTTTATGTAGCAAACCACCTTTCTGTGACGAGACGAAAAGACCTGGAAATTTCCAATATTGAAAGCATATGGCTTGAGGTCAGAAACAGTAAGGGAAAACCATTTTTATTATGTTTTGTTTACAGAACGCCAAGTTCCCGTTCCATTTGGTATGACTATTTTGATGATGAATTACTAAAAGCCTCACTTGAAAACAAAGAAATTATGATACTTGGAGATTTAAATATTGATTACTTGATGCCAAATGAAATTCCCCATAGGTGGCAAAACCTAACTCTAACCTATGACTTGCATCAAATGGTGAAAGAGCCAACACGAGTGACTAGCACCACAGAAAGTTGTCTGGACCATGTTTACACAACTGTACCTTCAGATGTCATTGAACTGAAAGTTCCCCATTATGCTGTTAGCGACCACTATCCGACATGTGTTACCAAGCATAGCTATGTTAAACAGCGTAAAAATACACACATCAAAATTACATACAGGGACTTCAAGCATTTCGATGAAACAGCTTTTTTACAGGATCTAGCTAATGTACCTTTCCAAACTGTCGAATCAGAGAGTGATCCAAATGCTGCATTATCAACATGGTATTCCTTATTTAATGGAGTCATCGAAAAACATGCACCCTTAAAGACTAGAAATGTGAAAAGGTACAAACAACCGGAGTGGTATTCAGATGAGATAAAGGTAGCTCGTTATAACAGGGACTTTTATCACAGGAAAAATGATGCTACCCAGTACTGTTTCTGGCGCAATAAAACCAAGTCCCTAATACAAGAAGCTAAATCTAAGCAGGTCAAATCAGCTATTGAAGATAAATCAAGCTCGAAATCTATCTGGAATATGTTGAATAGTTTAAGTGGTAAATCACCTTCTCCCCCATTCCCTACTGTATTAGAAGACAGTCAAACACAAAAGCAGGCTATCAATACGCAACACATTGCAAATATACTCAATGATGTTTTTGCCCAAATAAATAACACAACACAACAGAGGTCAACAGCAGCAGATTTACAAAGTCTCCAAGAATATATCAGTAACCATATGACCAAAGACAAGTCTTTTAATCTTGAATTTATATCACAGACAGATGTTTTCAAGAATTTAATTGCTTTAAATCCCAAGAAATCCACTGGCCTGGATGGAATTGGCCCCAGACTTCTATCCTTAGCTGCTCCATTCATCACGCCCTCATTAACATTTATCTTCAATCAGTCCATCGGAACGGGGATCTTTCCTGATGAATTCAAACTCGCTCGAATAACCCCTATTCATAAGACTGGATCGCGTGCCTCACCAAACAATTACAGACCTATTTCTATTTTGCCAACCCTTGCCAAAATACTAGAAAAACATATTGCAAATCAACTTTCTGACTTTCTCAACACCAATAAACTACTTCATGAACTTCAATCCGGCTTCAGGTCCCGACACTCCTGCCAAACTGCTCTGACTAAAATCATCGATGATTGGCTTACAAAGATTGACAGTGGTCAGATCACAGGGGTATTGTACATTGATTTACGAAAAGCTTTTGACCTTGTCAGTCATGATCTGCTTTTGCAAAAACTAGCATGTTACCAACTAAATGAAAATTGCCTTATTTGGTTCAAAAGTTACCTATCCAATAGAAAGCAGGAAGTTTGCTTAGGGAATATTCATTCTGATTTTAAAGAAATAGGGTGTGGTGTTCCTCAAAGGTCGATACTTGGACCTCTGCTTTTCCTAATTTTTATAAACGACCTCCCTCTTCATGTTAAAAAATGTATCATAGATTTGTTTGCAGATGATACAACTGTGTCCACATCTGCTAAAAACTTAGACATTGTTGAAAATGTGTTAAATGAAGAGAGTGATGTTATCCACCAGTGGTGCGAAGATAATGAAATGGCCATTAACCTTGTTAAAACAAAGTGTATGAAGGTAGGGTCTTGTCAAAATTTAGCTAAACGTGGTAGGCCATTAAATGTAGATATAAATGGAACATCTATTGAAAATGTATCTGAGGCTAAGTTACTGGGAGTTATTATCGACGAAAAGCTCTCCTGGCATTCACACATCCGAAGTCAATGCAAAAAAAATATCATCCAAGCTTGCTCTGTTAAAAAGAATTAAGAAGTATTTGCCATTGGCTGCACGAGTTCTGTATTATAATGCTTATGTTTTACCACTAATTGATTATTGTTGTTCCATATGGGGCTCTGCTTCCAGAGAGTCACTCGACTGTTATCCTACGTCTCCAGAAATATGCAGCAAGAATAATACTAGATGCAAACTATAGTACCCCAAGCCATGAACTTTTCAGGTCATTAAAATGGATGACCATTTATGAATGACCATTTATGAAAGGATAAAGTTCCATAAATCAATCTTGATGTTTAAATGTTTGAATGACTTAGCACCTGAATATTTGTCTCAAAATTTCATTTCAACTGCCTCTGTACTTCAAAAACAATTACGTTCTACATCATCAAAAAATCTGATTATACCCAAACCCAGGACCGAATCTTTCAAGCGCTCACTTCAATATTCTGGCGTGACTCTCTGGAACCAGTTGCCCCTAAATATTAAACTGTCAAATAATTTAAATATTTTTAAGAGACGAAATTGGAAACTTGGATTTTTTCAATGTATGATTCCGGCATTGCTCATAGAGTGTGTCTCTAATAGTTGTTCACATGACAGAACTGTTCGATCTTATTATTTTGTTTATATTTTAAGTCTGTGTGCATGTTGTGTGTGAGTGTGGACTTCGTCGAGGGTTTCAAGGAAGATTGGTACTTGTACCAAATGATTTCACCTCGTTAAATAAAGTATTATTATTATTATTATTATTATTCCGCTATCTCTTTGTTATTTATCCATTTATTTATTTACTTATTTATTCATTTGTTTATTTATTTATTTATTTATTTTTATTTTTTTAAATACAGCGCTTGTAAACACCACAAATAAGAAATGTAACGTGGAATTAAAATAAAACATTGAGTTGATGGGCCGAGAAATCCGTATGGGAAGTGGCCCGTAAACTGCAATTTCAATCAATTTTATTCTTCACAATTCGACTCGAGAATACTACCGCCTTATAAATAGCAGTGTAAAAGCAGGTAGGCCTGGACTAATAAATTATTTCGATCATTGTCTAAATATTTATTCATTCTATGCAAAGGGCCTATGTATATAACGTCCGGCATAAATAATAAAACATACCAGTATGTGTTTACAATTCGACCTTGTTCCGTGTGTGACTGTTTGTCTGTTTCAGATTCGCTGTCCCTCTGTTCCACCTCATTTCGGTCGTTTGGTACGGGTTCAAACTGATACAGCAGAACGTCAAGATGTCCATTTATGTCCTCTGTATATAGATCATCATCACTGACATATTCCTCCATGGTTTTGAATCATTTTCGATTAATTATACAGCGATATACGCGATGGAGTAATCGCAAATCCACAGCTTAATATATAGCTCAGACAGCTGCCCGCAGGAGACGGTCGCTTTTCTGACGTCACCAGGTCACGTGACGCCTAACCTCATTAACGGGTTAACTGGAGGAAACTGAGTCACAGGTCTTTAACGTAACATGAATTGCAGCCAAGCACCTAAAGGGTGCGTGGACCCCTCAGCCTGTTTTTTTTTTTTTTGTCAAGTAGGATCAGGGCTGCATCTAGAGCCAATTCATTTCTGGGAAACGCATGGGTGCCCAAAACTCAAATGAAACAAAACTGTTGTTGTTCAATTTGAAAGGATTTCTGAAGGAAATACTCCTAGAAATAGCTTCTGGAATCCTCAATATCGATCCCATTGCATAGCTGGGTATTGAATTTCATGTTAATAAACCTCTGTTTTGTGACTGATCACATGCTCTTTGTGCCTAAATTCACTAAAAAAAATTGACCCTCAATAATGAATTACGAAAAGGAACTGGGAGTTTGGGATCGCAACCAGCAAAAAATCCCTGGATACAGCCTTCCGGATAGTTGGTGTGGTTTCTGTAATGTATATAATAGACTTTGTTTTCACGTGAGTGGTGTGCTGGGATTACAGCATGCAAGAAAGTGTAGCTATGCAAGAAAGTGTAGCTTTATCGGTGGCAATTTATGCATTGCACAAGTGTGATAAGTTAATGGCATAGAATCACAATGATTGACACAAGCCCACCATTATCATTATTTGGGTGGGGGGGCGGGGGGATGATGGGGGGCATAAGCTCCAGGTATGCAAACTGGTTCAAAATTGCACAGAATCACGCTAAAATGGGCTCTCCTCATCACTCGTTTTAAATAATTTCCAAGGGACAGTCACATGTTTGGTGACAAAAATTGAAGCCTTATGTTGTATCAGTTAAATGTGTGGACACGAATATGGTTCATGCAAAAGTTTTAGGATAAAATCATATGAAGTAGAATACAATGATTTAACAGTAAAATTGAAGAATGTTGTCCTTCATTTAAGGCGACGCGAAATTCAAACTAACAGAGGTTCGATACTGCAGGGATTCCCCTGCCAATTATTTCATATTATACTTCTGAAATAAGTTATGTTTTGTGCAAAAGCTTTAGGATAAATCGTATGATGTGGATTAGAATGATTTAATAGCAAAATTGAAGAAAAATGTTGTCCTTCATAAAAGGCGACACAAAATTCAAACTAACAGGGGTTCGATACTGCAGGGATTCCACTGCCAGTTATTCATATACTTCTGAAATAGAATATGGTTTGTGTAAAAGCTTTCGGATAAATCGATGTAGCAAAATTGAAGGAAAATGTTGTTCTTCATTTAAGGCGACGTGAAATTCAAACCTAACAGGGGTTTGATGCTGCGAGAACCCCACGCCGGTTATTTCCTCTTGTACTTCTGAAATAAAATAATGTCCCCAACCTGTTAGTTATTACTATAAAGGAATAAAATTTAGGTGATTCGGCATGTGTGTGTGAAAAAACAATGTACACTGCATCTCATACATATTACATGAAGCTGTGGATAGGAAAAAGTCCAATAACATTTAGTGCCCCAAGGGTGGGGAAATCCTCCCGAGGGTAGTGCATAGGTTGAACAAGTGTAGCATGTAAGCTCCCAGATACATGTAAATGGGAAATAAAAGGGGAATAAATGGAAATAAATTGAATCTTGAATGGACCAGGCTTTCTTATATCAGGGAACCTTCAAAATTCACACTGAAACATGCAACAAAGGGTTCCCGATGGGCATAGATAACAGTGCAAAAGATAAGCCATCAATAAATAATAAAAAAAAAATAATAAAAAATCATAAAATCATCATAGCCATCTGGAAATCTAATCATTTCATCAGAGAACATTCAGGAAGCTCTCACCAAAGTTTGGTCAGCCCCGACTTGATAGATCTGCAGATATTCAGCGGACAAGAACATGTTGATGGGCATAGTTAACAGTGCAAAAGCTGAGCCATCAATAAATAATAAAACATGAGGCACCGGAGGTGCTACAACTCCTCAGCCCTTTAACAGTCTAGACCAAGATGTTTTCATGTGTGTAGAAGTTTGGATGCATAGCAGAGAGTTATGGCATGCGAAATGCAAACCCAAGCCACAACCCCTGACAGATGAACGGATGGATACACGGACACCCGGACGGACGACAATCGGAATCCAGAATACCCCCGACTATGTACAGGGGTTAACGTGAAACAAACAATTATTATTAATGATTCATATAAAAAGTTTGCAATAGATTCATAACAGATACGCAACAGTAAAAAATAAGGAAATTCCTGATATTTTTGTCTCACATATTTTCCATTTCATGCAGCGATGGTTTTTACAGTGAGATCTAATTACAAAAAAAAAGAAGATAATAATCAGCCGAGCGAAGAAACTACCTGGCGCCAGTCGGGAACGATTACAGAGAGCATTCAAGGCTTCCAAAAAATAAAGGAGCAAAGGTTTCCGAGGTTTAGTTGCACATTACAACATCAAAACATGCGGCAGGCCTGCACAAATTGAAATCCAGGTAACCCAAACAAGAGTTACACCAAAAAAATTTCATGTAACGATATCTCGTTAACAATATAGTCGATGGCGGCCATCTTCTTATTGATGTGAAGTCACTCCCCAGATTTGAAGTCGATCGGTTGAATTGTTCTCGAGATATCATGTTCATAACATTTTGGCGATGGATGGAATCTAAGATGGCTGACGGCGGCCATCTTGGTTAACGCAGTTTGGTGAAAAACAATTCCAGTCATCTTTTTATTGATGTGAAGCCACTCCCCAGATTTGAAGTGGAACGGTTGAATTGTTCTCGAGATATCGTGTTCACAACATTTTGGGATGGATGGAATCTAAGATGGCCGACGGCGGCCATCTTGGTTAACGCAGTTTGATGAAAATCAATTCCAGTCATCTTCTTATTGATATGAAGTCACTCCCCAGATTTGAAGTCGATCGTTGAATTGTTCTCGAGATATCATGTTCATAACATTTTGGAGATGGATGGAATCTAAGATGGCTGACGGCGGCCATCTTGGTTAACGCAGTTTGGTGAAAAACAATTCCAGTCATCTTTTTATTGATGTGAAGCCACTCCCCAGATTTGAAGTGAAACGGTTGAATTGTTCTCGAGATATCGTGTTCACAACATTTTGGGATGGATGGAATCTAAGATGGCCGACGGCGGCCATCTTGGTTAACGCAGTTTGATGAAAATCAATTCCAGTCATCTTCTTATTGATATGAAGTCACTCCCCAGATTTGAAGTCGATCGTTTGAATTGTTCTCGAGATATCGTGTTCATAACATTTTGGAGATGGATGGAATCTAAGATGGCTGACGGCGGCCATCTTGGTTAACGCAGTTTGGTGAAAAACAATCTCAGCCATCTTCTCACTGATGTCAAATCACCCCCCAAGTTTGAAGTTGACGAGTTGAATTGTTCTCAAGATATCCCGTTCACAACATGGTTGGGACGGAAGGGCGGACGGACGGGTAGCATTTCCAAGTCCCCCTCTCAATTAACCATGGGGACAATTAACCATGGGGAGCTGATACGAGAGCTAAACATCACTTTTGCGAAGGGAGTGATTTGTTTTGTTCTTCCTATCATATTATATTTCTGATTAAATAAATCCGTTTATTTTCAAACAAAAAAATAATGGAAATGAAATATTCTATGTGATCTCAATAGTGATGAATTTCAACAGTCACCAGTGGTACCGTTACCAGTAGACTCATCAATTAATTCAAGCTCACTAGGAGCTTGAACAATTCTAGTTAATGTTCTGTCATTATTTCTGGTAACGACTCAACTGCTACCTAATTTATAAATTGGAATGAACTGGCTTTCCTGACTGCATGGGGTGATTATGTCATATAACAATATAACGTTTATAATGGGTGGCGAATCATCAGACGAATCACAGTTCAATATTGTCCAAGAGTATCAACATCCTAATGACTACAGTCTCTGTATAAGGATGATGTGTAAATCATCCACTTTTCTTAGAAAACTTTGCCTGTTGCTTCAACGAAAATTTCCTGCAGTTCCCGCCATTACGTTTATAGCTCTCCGCACACTTGCTGGCACACTTGGCAAATATTGCACCATCTCATGCTATGAATAGCCTGTGCAGGAGACTACCCCTTGTTTTCTCATTTGACTTGATGTGCCATTGCGCAGTTTGTCCTTATCATTCCGACCATATCGGGTCGAATTTCTTAAAATTACAAATATTCGAAAGATTATATCAATTTTTAGCTCATCTGGGCCGAAGGCCCGATGGGCTTATGTCATGGCCTGACTGTCCGTCGTCCGTCGTCCGTCGTGCGTCGTGCGTCGTCCGTAAACATCTTCTTCTCTGAAACCGCTTGGCCGATTAAGCTGAAACTTGGCATGCATGTTCCCCCCAATGAGTACACCAGAATTTGTTCATGCCGTGTCGATACGATTTTAAATATGGCCGCCATGGCGGCCATCTTGAATTTGCCATTGAAACATTGTTATCGCGATTTCTCAGGAACTACTGCATAGATCTTTCTCAAATTTAGTACACAGGTTCCCCTTTTGGTCTAGTTGTGCAAGATACCTGTTGTGGCCTGATTCACAAATCCAATATGGCCACCAGGCGGCCATCTTGGATTTCCCCATGAAACATTGTTATTGCAATTTCTCAGGAACTACTTTGTGGATCTTCCTCAAATTTGGTACACAGGTTCCCCTTGGGGTCTAGTTGTGCAAGATACCTTTTCTGCTCTGATTCGAACATCCAATATGGCCACCAGGCAGCCATCTTGGATTTCCCTATGAAACTTCGTTATCGTGATTTATGAGGAAGTACTGCATGGATCTTTCTCAAATTTGATACACAGGTTCCCCTTAGTGTCTAGTTGTGCAAGATACTTTTGTGGTCTGATTCAGAAATCCAATATGGCCACCAGGCGGCCATCTTGGATTTCGAGATGAAACATTGTTATCTCGATTTCTCAGGAAGTACTGCATGGGTCTTTCTCAAATTTGGTACAGAGGTTCCCCTTGGGGTCTAGTTGTGCAAGATACAATTTGTGGTCTGATTGAAAAATCCAATATGGCCACAAGGCGGCCATCTTGAATTTGCCAGTGAAGTCTTGTCATCATTATTTTTCGTTAACTACTGCATGGATCTTTCTCAAATTTGGTACACAGGTTCCTCTTGGGGGTCTAGTTGTGCAAGATACCTTTTCTGCTCTGATTCGAACATCCAATATGGCCACCAGGCGGCCATCTTGGATTTCCCTATGAAACTTCGTTATCGTGATTTATCAGGAAGAGCCGCATGGATCTTTCTCAAATTTGATACGCAGGTTCCCCTTGGGGTCTAGTTGCGCAAGATACAATTTGCGGTCTGATTGAAAAATCCAATATGACCACCAGGTGGCCATCTTGGATTTCCAGATGAAACATTATCGCGATTTCTCAGGAACTACTGCATGGATCGTTCTCAAATTTGGTACAGATCTAGAGGTTCCCCTCGGGGTCTAGTTGCGCAAGATACAATTTGTAGTCTGATTGAAAAATCCAATATGGCCACCAGGTGGCCATCTTGGATTTCCAGATGAAACATTGTTATCGTGATTTCTCAGGAACTACTGCATGGATCTTTCTCAAATTTGGTACAGAGGTTGCCCTTGGGGTCTAGCTGTGCAGGATACCATATATGGTCTGATTGAAAAATTCAATATGGCCACCAGGTGGCCATCTTGGATTTCCCCATGAAATTTTGTTATCGTGAATTCTTAGGATATTACTGCATGGATGTTGATACACAGGTTCCCCTTGTGATCCAGTTGTGCAAGATACCTTTTTTTGGTTCATTTCGAAAATCCAATATTGCCGCATCTTGAATTTCCCATGAAACTTTATCATAAAATCTCAGGAAATAACTGCATGGATCATTTTATAGTGTTCAGGGTGGACAACACAAGTTAGAAACTCATCTATTGCAGTTCTTTAGTAAAAATTTCTCACAGCTACTTTTTCCAGTTACAGACAGATGACCTACAGTGCCGTGGCACTATCTTTTACATCTTCGCAGACAGATGGGGTATGTCTTGGTTAGGCCATACCTCACCAGAGATTACTTTCATTGGAAAAATGTCCTGTTACATCTCATTGCCATCGTAACAACCCAGTCGCACATATTTTGTACTCGACATGTCTCCCCCTGGTGCATATACCCACAAAATATTGGAATCGCAGGTTAAAACTGTCCCATGTACTGTCCGGACACGAAGTGGACAGACAGACGAACGACTACAATCACATAATAAAAATTGGTTCTGGTTATTGCTTATACAGCTTACTGACAATCACACATTATATTTTGGTATAATTGCCTTTATTCCATAACCTCCAATTACAATCATGAATTTACAGCTTGACCTCCTGTGAAATCGACTATGTTGTCATTTTGTTCAGGGGAGACAACGCAAGTTAGAAACTCATCTATTGCAGTTCTTCAGTAAAAATTTCTCGAAGCCACTTTCTCCAGTTATAGCCAGATGAGCGCTACAGTGCCGTGGCACTATCTTTATTCACGCGAACGGAGAAAGCGTTATATACTAGATGGGTATACCCGAGGCAGATTTCTACTTTCTTTCCACTGTCTTCGCTGTTTTTTTGCCTTTGAGGTGGGTGCTCGAAAAAAGCCGATATGAGCACGTGATAGTTTGTCAAATCACTTGTATAGTGATAGCTTGTATATCATTGCGCCATTCATAAACCAGGGGAATCACTCATCAGTGTCAAATATCCCATGAAACGAAATCCGTGAAAGGAGTAAAAATCGCCTCTTTGTAATTAATATTTTTAGATGCGCAGCTTTGTTTAGGATACTTATTGCTACATTCATTTTATAGCACTTTCCCTTAAATTATGTGCCCACTCAAGGCAAGGTGGGAGGTTGGGGGGGAGACGTATGTTTTTGCTTAAAAAAACAACCAGCATTTTAGGCTTCATGCCGGAGCGGCAACTCAAGGGTCAAAGTAGCTAAGTGGAACCTCTAGTTAAGCCCTCTTTCTTGCCAGTGCTTGGTGTAACACTTTCTGGCCAAATGCACAAATAATCAGGACTTAATACCAAGTTGTTGGTTTTAAAATGTGGGTGTTGACTGCCACTGTAATAATTAAGAAGCTCCAAAGAAGCAAAACTGCTGGATCTACATTAGATCTAAGTAATGTGTTTATACATTTCATATGAGTGAGTCACTGGCAATACCATACTACTGAATATGCAAATGAGTCCTGCACTACACCGAATGAACCAATGGCAGACATACAACTTTACTATGGAGCTCTTGATAGGCTACATGCCAGTAAGTGTATGTAAATCAGTATGAAAGTAGGCCTAATGTATGCATACTTGGAGATCCCTTTTTAGAAGCCTGGAAAATAGTAGAAAAATAAAAAAAAATGTAAAAAAATAATTAATGACCGGTTAGACCTGAAAGTTTCAAAGGCACAAGTAAAAAATAAAAGGATCATAACCTGTAAGTTTCAAGAACTTCCTTGCAATAGTTTTCGAGATACGGCTCGGACAGACGGACAGACACACTGCTAGGGCCACAACAATACTCCTGAGCCCGTAGGGCTGAGGAGTAAAAATAACACAGGAAGGAAGCAATCAGAGATTGCTCAATTGTATGCCCCCCCTTCCGCTTTAATCTGACACTGCCCCGCCATTGTTCTGTTGTTTATTGGTTTGTGGAGGCCTAATTTGGATAATTATAAAAATTCTGTTTCAGTCACTTTTTTTGCCATGCCTCACACAATACATATTCCAAGTATCAACCAACAAGTGATAATACATGTTTCGATGCAAGATGGTCACCAGGGCTTTCGCCAAATCCGAAAATGTGACCTGGTTATGAGACCTACATTCCTTGGGAGTATATTGTGGTGAAATTATGAAGCAATCAGTGAACTTTGACTTTTGCACCCAATTCACTCTTTTTGGGGCAATTTCATACTTCAGGACCTATGTTGTCTGCTTAGGAATGTAGAATAACATATAATATAGCCATTTTCCTGGTCCAAATCGGTTATGGACTGAGATCCAGCCTGGACAAATAAATATATCCCATTCACTTAGGTTTGATAAACAAAGGGCCATAATTCTTGAAAATATAACCAAAAGCAGAGAAACTTCACGCTGCATACCAATGGGTCACTGACCACATATCATGCAAATTTATATTTGTCCATACAATATTAACCGAGATCCAGCCCTACAAGTCTCAATTCACAAAGATTTGAAGAAAAAAGGGCCATAACTCTTGAAAATATATGCGAAATTTGGAGAAACTTCACGCTGCACAACTACAGGGCACTGACCACATATCCTGCAAATTTCATAATTGTCCATAAAATATTAACTGATATCCAGCCCGGACAAGTCCCAATTTACAAAAATTTGAAGAAAAAAGGGCCATAACTCTTGAAAATATATGCGAAACGCGGAGAAACTTCACGCTGCACAACTACAGGGCACTGACAACATATCCTGCAAATTTCATAATTGTCCATACAATATTAACCGAGATCCAGCCCAGACAAGTCCCAATTCACAAAAATTTGAAGAATTTGTTTGTGGAGTATCAATGGACACAAAAAAATCATGATTTTTATGAATTTCATGATTTTGGGGGTCACCATGACCTTGACCTACATTTTGGTACGTGACACATCATGTCCCTGTAATGTATCTACTGACACAAAAAAAAGTAATTTTCAAAGATTTCTTGATTCTGGAGTCACAGTGACCTTGACTATTGACCTTGACCTAAATTTTGGTACATGACAAACCATTTCCCCGTAATTTCTCAATGGACACAAAAAAATCAAGATTTTTAACAATTTCACGATTTTGGGGTCACAGTGACCTTGATTTCTCAATGGACTAAAAAAATCATGATTTTTAACAATTTCATGATTTTGGGGTCACAGTGACCTCGACATTTGACTTTGACCTACATTTCAATATGTGACACATTGAGTCCCCCTAATGTATCTACTGACACAAAAAAATGTTATTTTTAATAATTTCCTGATTTTTGGGTCACAATGACCTTTGACCTTCGACCTTGACCTATATTTTGATATGCAACACTTCATTTCCCCCTATTGAATCCACTCACAAAAAATTAGAAATTTATAATGATTTCCTGATTTTTCATTCACACTGACCTTTGACCTCTGACCTCGACCTACATTTGGCATGCAACACATCGTTTCCCCCTAGGGCATCCACTCGCCAAAAATTAGAACTGTAGATAGAAAACTATCAATGATCAATGATATCCTGATTTTTAGGCAACAGTGACCTTTGACCTCTGACCTCGACCTGAATTTCGGTACGCGACACATCTTCTCCACCTGATGTATCCATTCACAAAAAATTGCAACTGAGGATAGAAAACATCCAGAGATATAGACCGGACATGAACACTTCACTGATTTCCTGTTTTTCAGGCCAGTGACCTTTGACCTCTGACCGCGACCTTCATCTTTGTACGCGACACATCGTCTCCCCGTAGGGTATCCACTCACCAAAAATTGGAACTGTAAATAGAAAACTGTTCCAGATATAGACCGGACGCGGGGGACGGACGGACGGACGGACGGACGGATGGACGGACAGACGGACGGAAACCGCCATCACATAATACGTCCGCCTTTTGGGCGGGCGTATAAAAAATTGATAAAAATCCTTTAAAGACGTATGTACATGTATGCATTCCACACAATCTTCCATGAAAGTTGTCTGGGCTGAGAAAAACAAGCTTAAGTATTTATTATTTCATGGAGCATGGCGAGAGTACAGTTGAACTAAATGAAGGCATTAGTAAATCAGATCATGGCCTGTCCATAGGGACCTTATCATGTAATAACAAAGGGGTGATTTCTTGCCAATGATGGCTGTAAATCCTTCAAGCCTGGAAACACAATTGTCTACTCATCACTTCATATGACATAGCCAGACCACACAACTATATACACAAATGCAAAAACCCATCTTCCAGACTCTTCCAGGTAATTGAATGGCATGCAGATATGTTTATATTGTACGTACATACAGTGGGACCGGACCACACAGAAGAAAAAGAGAGAATTAAGGTTTAATGTCGCGTTCAGCAATATTTCAGCTCTATACAGATGATCAGACAAAATTTTAAGCGTTCAAGTTAATAACCCAGTAATTCAACACATTAACAAATACACACATTAAAACTTATGCAACAAACCGATTTTTCTCAAATAACCTAATCACATGCTGCATAATTGAAGGCTATTAATCGAAGGTTTCGAAATGATGCATCCATTACTGGCTTCATAACCTGTGTCATTTTTTTAAAGGGGTAATCTGGATAAATGCATATATTTCCCTGGATTTTATGCAATTATGAGGTTTACAATGACGAGTTTTCAGGGTAGTAGATCTAGTGTTGGACATGTGATCAGAATCTACATGTACATGTGTTAACTTGAAGTTGTTTGAAAATTTCAGTGTTCAACTATGGGGATAAAGGACTGTTTGTGGGTATGCATACTGTTGTATCATACACAGTACAACATATGGACAAATTAATGTGTGTGTTGGAAAATGAGTGTGTAAGATATGGCCAAATTGAGATGTCAACAGATATAGTGGCAAATAAAGGAGAGAAGAGATATGGAAAAAATACAAATCTGACAGATATGGACAAATACAAATCTGAACAGATTTGGACAAATACAAATCTGAACAGATATGGACAAATACAAATCTGAGCAGATATTCCTACGAAGTGGGCTCGCATTTGCAAATTGTCCAGTAATGAGTGAGGCAGTGATCGTGAGTTAGTCCATCCGAATCCTTTCGTCAGCAAAATAAGGAGAACCATTTCCAAGAGTTCAATTCACATCGGAGTCCTAATGCCTAACCTACTTTGTAGGTCCTGTGACGTTAGTCACACTGCCATGTGCACAAATGAATCTGGAAATAAAGGTTTGGACAGAAGACCTATCCATAATATATGGGTATTTCCATGAAATGGGGTGACCTTTAAGCACTCAAACTTAAAACCAGTGAATTTTCTAAAATATTACACTGATTTTAAAAACATTTATTCCTATTTAATGCCAGATACAAGTAGCTATACATAAGATAACATCTTAGTTATATGTACGGCCATTACTTTTGGAGGACCATCAGTGTCAGCATATGAGGACACCCACGGACCCCAAAAATGTGACATTGCAAACACTGCAAACATTGATGCCTCTGTTTGCACTGTGTGCATGAATTGCTAATAAATTTGACCAATAAAACAACTTAAAGTATCGATCTGGCTCGTGTCTTTCAATTTATTTTATTTTATTTCATATCAGTCACCCTTAAATGCAGATTCTGGATGCATGAAACCCTCAAAATTGAGGTTGCGCGTGTAACGCTTGGTGTCCTCTTTTGCTACCTACCTTACCTCTTACCCGTCACCAAGAAAATGTCATGCAGTGGTCATTCAAAACTATTCTTGAGCTGGGCTAATCTTGTCTATTATCGATCCAAATATGACAGGATTTCGATGTGTCCGTAATAGCTGTAGTTGTGACATGGCTGGTGGAGCCACTTTAGAGTAGGTGTCCTACAATGAGGCAATTGCAAAAAATAGCTGTTAAGTAGTATTGTGCTATTTCGCGTCCTGAACAGTTACGTTTGCCACTTCGTTACATGTGTGACAAACAAATGTTGATTCGAGAAGAAAGAAAGTGAAACTAAGACCAGTCTTACATATAAAATGTTCATGTGCTATGATCAGTTTGATGGCGACCTAGTATGGTGATTTCACATGATGTATGCGAAAGGACACGAAGCCATTTTTGGTGTCCATGTTACATGCACCACTTGATTATATTGAGGCAGTCAATGCCACTAAATATGCTGACTAAGAATAGGATTAAATATTTTAACAATTTGATCATGTTTTTATTCTATTTGACACTTAAATTAACGTGTTATGTGGTGAATTTTGCATATAGTTTGGTGTCCTCATTACACGCGCAACTTCAGTATTTTATTTTTCTCCCAAATTGTGGAATATTATCCGTTTTCTTATGTTTTCCGAATCTCTGTATATCAATATTAAGACTTAGTGCAGCCAGGAATTGACATCTTTTCAAAATTGGTTTGCATGTCACACTTTGGTACCCCCATTTCATGGAATGACCCATATATGGATATAAGCATGACAACAGATGTGGATAAATCAAGGTACATACAGGCATGAAATTATTGAAGGTGTCAACAGATCGGACAAATGGAGGTGTGGACAGGTATTAACAAATTAAATGTGAACAGCAATACAGACAGAGGTGTGGAAATGTGAAAACATACAGATACATTGAGATATATATTGATGAATCATGTAAATGGTGACCATGATCAGCTAACATGGGAAGGGGCAAACAGACATACATGTAGACAGTCAATAATGAAGACCTGTGTTCACTTTAATATCAACAACAAAGGCATGCATGAACATACAGGACTGGAGGTGCTAACAGGGATGAGGGATATACCCTATTTCTTCTAATTTTTCGTACAGCATTTTTAGACTTTCTCTTTGCAGATGCCTGAAGTTAACTTCTGCTGTCTGAATAATTAGAAGAAATAGGTACGGCCATGATAAAAAATTGAAGGTGTGAAAAAATGTGTGAACAGATGGACAAGCGAAGGAGCAGATATGAAATAATGGAGTTGAAAGATATGTAGGTGTCAACCCATATGCAGACAAATTGAGGAATTGAAACAAAGATGTGAACAGATAAGGAACCAACGAGCAGGTTTTAACACCTGGAGGAATCGCTGAAGGTAACCGGATACATATCAAATGCATTCTATCCCCCATCTATCGCCTGATAGATTCACGGACCTGTCCAGGCTCTGAAACCAGTTTGGAGTTTGCCAGTTATCAATTGAGCCAAAGATTCAGCGGTGCCCACAGCCTTATCCCACTGGACTCTGCATGCCCATTGAGATGTCCTGTAGTCACACCTCTATAGAAACTGACAATGTAGATCAGTGGGCGAGAAATAAACTTCTACGGTAACTTCCCTATTAATTCGCGATGTAGTGATGAAACTCGCCACTCCAAAAATTGGCTACTTTCAAATTATTTGTCGAGCGAATTCCAGAAAAACGCGTGTGTTCGAATTAAATGTCGCGCCGATTTTCACGGGAGATCCAAAATGGCGGACCGCTTTGCCGTGGTCGTAGTGATCGTATTTATTACCATGTATTACGAGATTCTAGTAACATATATTTCACTTTACTTTCATCGGCACGAACTCCGTCGCGAAAACGGGAGTGTTCGAATTTATTGTTTCACGGGTATATTGAAAATGCTCCCGTTTTTGTTTTATTAGGATGGACAAAATGACGACAGGGGAAAAATCGGCCGTTTTCGAATTAAATTTGGAAGGTGAATTAATAGGGAAATTACCGTAACAGTAATATCACATATTTTTTCTCCGGCAAGTTTAACTAGAGAGAAAATATCCTTGATATTTGCGCACAAATGACATTGGGGTCAAACCAACAACCAGGTAATTCGGCTTTCAACATCCAGATTCAAAACAACTCTGGACAACAGCAGTTAATGCCCTCCATATTCATATACATGTACCATGTCAAACAGGCCCAGGTGAATCGATCTCTGATGAGATTTGATTTGACTGGGTTCGTGCAAATGAACACATTTATGTCGAAAATAACGACGTAAATAACCTTGAGTGCGACATTAAGGTGGTTCATACCTCAAAACTTTTTCCGGCAACCAACCCTAATATTTTTGTTGTGGGTAGCCGGGGTGTTGACCAGTAGAAAAACATAAAAAAAATTGATGGTCTTCAATCTAGATTTTTTTGTACGTAGACACGAATATCACCATGTCAACCATAAATGTATATATAATTGTATATGAATTAGGCATTTCATCGAACTGTATGACGTTGGAAATTACATTTTCAGACTATGAAACCCTCTTCCAAATCGAAAATCATCCAGTGACCTACGCTGATATTTTAAACACAGTTTCCCCACCATGTGATCTTTTTATTAATCAAATAAAAAGTGGGGGTCTTCGATCTACTTTTTTATATAAAATGCTTTGAGTGACCCTATTCCCATAGTTTTCTAATATTTGTGATGACATTACCTCCCCTGATAACGTCTCTTATCAGAAAAGGCGAATAGTTATTACAGGGGAAATAACCCTGTGTAACGACGTCGCCAACGTTGTTTGAGGCATGAACCACCTCTCCCCAATCTTTGGTTTTGTGGTGTGCAGATCATGTACTCACTATTGAATATTGGCTGAGAAAGAGTAGGTAAGAGTAGGTAATAGATACACAGACAATACAAACCTTGTAAGCATATTCATGTTATCTGACATGTAGATGGCATACAAGCTGGTTCATAACAATACAGTAAACATACGGTATGTCTGACAGAGATGTAGAATTAACCCATTATTAAAGCATCCTCCTTCAAGCTCCAGCGGCATTGCAATGTCCATACATTATACACAACCTGCAGCAACAGCAACTGACATGACTGATGGAGAGACGATCTATTCAGTTCCGTCTCTTTAACCGAATTTAGTGATTGTGCCCGGGAAGAAATCTGTGAACAATGATAATATTGTATCAATCTTCAATAGCCATTCCTTTCAACATCGGCCCCAATCTCATTGATTTGATCGTGTTCCCGGAGTGGATCAAATCTCTGATCTCGGTCCTTCCTGCAGGCTGTCCTCACATTAGGTTTCCAGATGAAGAATGTCGATAAGTGAACGAAGAGCATGTTAGACATTATGTCAGGGATTTTGGTGTTTTCAGCTTAGATACATCCATGTAAATGTACATGTGTATAGGTTTGGACAATTCCAAATCAGATCATTATCTACCAGGCTGGAAGCATGTTTATTTTTCTGTTGATACTGGTATAGTGATACTCTGTGATGGGTTGTTTAAAGTACACTGGGATGTCTGCTGTACATGTCCATGTATTTCTTATTCGCTTTGGAACTCTCAGAAACTCTTCAGCACCCAGAAATGATGTTGATTTACAATACTCCTTACACAGCATAATTCCGTATTCTCTTTAACATGATTATAGTGAATCAGTTCTTCAATTTACCCTGGAATCAATTCAAATGATGATGATGAAATTTCTCAGAAATATGGTTTAACCAATTTGCTATGTCTGTGACAAGAGAACAAATCTGTTAATAAGTAGTAAGAAGCATGTACCCTTACACTACTCAGAATTTGTCTCATTTTATACAAAATGAACACTGATATTTATATAAGAAATTTATAGGCGATACGTGTACATTTAAGGAGGTGTCTATGGCAAGCCGTTTCAGTATTTAATCGGTTATTCCACATATGTTGAAAACTTTTGCACATATGTCAAAAAGTTTTCAACATATGTATAAAACTTTTCAACATATGTCTAAAAGTGCGAATTTATTCCACATATGTGTAAAAGTTTTATACATATGTTGAAAACTTTCTGACATATGTGCAAAGGTTTTCAACATATGTGGAATAGTTAATTTATTTAACATATGTGTAAAACTTTTCAACATATGTCTAAAACTTTTACACATGTCTAAAAGATTTACACATATGTCTAAAAGTTTTCGACATATGTTGAAAAAAAGGTTTTTACACATATGTCTAAAACTTTTACACATATGTATAAAACTTTTCAACATAAGTGAAATAGTTATTTTATTTCACATATGTGCAAAACTTTTGCACATATGTCTAAAAGTTGCGACATCTGCCGTAGGCATCGACTGCTCCCTGGTATCATTTTGGCGCCTTTTCCTCCTGCAAACAAAGGTACAATCTTTCCACAATGATAACATATTCAGTAGGTTGACCTTGAAATGGCTGTAAGAGACTTGAGTTCGTGTGTTTATTTATCTGTGACCTGGCTGATTACTCGTACACTACCGTATTTCGATCCTGTATGTCAGATGTCTTGTTAATTCAGGCTTTGTTCCTACCCCAGCCCCGCTCTCCTCTTTCTCTTGAAGTTTGCATGGACCCACCGTACTCTGTACCACATATAACTACCGCACACAGAGGCTTGTTGTTGGTCAGTTAATAATTTAGGATCTTAATTTTCATATATACTCTCCTCGTAATCATATTTATGGAGTAGAACGACAGTATATAAGAATATTAATATTATAATTAATAACTGACCAACAACAAGCCCCTGTGTTACCCATTAAGGTGCAGAAAAGGTTATTATTTTCTCGCATGCTATTTAGCAGATCTGCTACTTCGCAAATAATTTCTAAAATCAGTGATATTTAGAAAGGGGTGTGCTACTTTGAAGATAATTTCTAGGATTACTGCTAGTTAGCACTTTGACTTGGCTGTTCCCAAAGAAAATATATTGTATAATTAGCACAAATGCTAAATATTGTATATTTTTCTAAATTGCAGCCAGAAGAAATGTTCAATATTTTCCTACGAAGTAGGCTACAGATCGCAAATTGTCCGGTAATGAGTCAGTGAGTCCATACGAATCCTTTCGTCGGCAAAATAAGGAGAACCATTGACATTAGAACCTTTATTTTTGGCATGAACGTGCATTAGGACATTGTTACCAGCAAGTTCTGAGCTGACCGAATTCTGATGAAAATTTGATTTATAATTATTTTTTTTATTATTTATTGATAGCTCAGCGAGTGCACTGTCATGCCCATTGGGAACCCTTGGCTGTATGTTTCACTGTATATATAACACAGTACAAAACGTGATGGGATAATGAAATAGGAAATGCTAATTTTCCATCATTTGTTAGTGCATTTATCTACACTGCTATTACCAGGCAACTTGCCATTCTTAATACACACAATTCAGTATATTGTTATAGATATATGTAAACTGTGGCCTTTAACGTGTATCCTATTTCACATCCAAACATTTCATCACAGACCAAATCATGCAGGCTTCAAATTTAGGTCAAATTGCCACTGATGATGAAATATCCTACATCAACCAATTAAGTCAGCCTGTTCAAGGAGGCTTTGTTTTGCCGCTGTTGTGTGCATTAAGGGTATGGAAACATGATATATGCACCCAGAGCCCTGATCTACAGCTGTATAAAACTCAACATCTGGCATTGACGGCATGTTTAAAGGGTCTTAATTTATTTTCTTTGGGTAGAATTTAACTAGATAAAGTAACTTTGATTGTACTTCTTGAATATTGACTATATATCACACTGGGATATAATTTAAACAAAAACATTACATGTGTAATTATGTCTAAATTTTTCTTGTCATTTCAAATTTTGATTCCTTGATTAAGGGATACAGAATCACTGCCACGGAGTGTGTTGGTGTGTCACAGAATCACTGCCACAGAGTGTGTTGGTGTGTCACAGATTCACATCAGCACAGTAACTGGTAAACTATTCATTCAATCCCATCACTTTTAATCTTCAACAAAATATTCAATACTGTTTTAATCGAAAATTTCTGGTGATTTTTGATGAAAATCTCTGGTGATTCTGACTTGGGCTGCATGTGCCCATCTTAATATAGGCAGGATTTCAACTTGGGGCTGGGGGCGGGGGGGATTGCCAAGAGCTCAGTGCCTGTCCTAATGCCTACCTTACTTCGTAGGTCCTGTGACGCATAGTCACACTGCCATGTGATAACTCGGAAACGCAAATTGTCCTACTGCCTCTCCCGAAATAAAATATACTGTATAATTAGCACAAATGCTAAATATTGAATATTTCTTCTAAATTGCAGCCATGATAAATATTGAATATTTCTTCTAAATCGTAGCTCCCAATTGTCCGACTGCCTCTCCTTAAAGAAAATATATTGTATAATTAGCACTACATATTTTCAAACTTGCATAGGCTGATGAGTAAGGATGTTAAGGCAGTCCCAAGTGCTGGCCTGTGCAACTCCTCTGACAATAACAGGGATTATTCTATCGTTCTTCCTGGTTAAACAACGCGCATGAGCTGGTATATAAGGATTTTTAAGACAGTCGCAAGTACATTTTCATTTGTGGTCTGTGCAACTCCACTTAGACAATAACAGATTATTCTATCGTTCTTCCTGCTTAAACAATGCGCATGTGCTGGTATATAGGATGTTTAATACAATCCCAAGTAAAGCTTGATTGGTATTATTATAAAGGTGCTAAATATTGAATATATTGTCCTTTCTCTGACACTGTGGATATTTAACTGCGAATCGCTTCTATTTAGTATAGATTATAAAAGTGCTAAATATTGAATACGGTATATTATTGTCTTTTCCCAGACGCCAGCTACATATTTATGTGCGAATCTTTTCTAATTAGATGATATTATAAAAGTGCTAAATATTGAATATATTGTCTTTCTCGGACGCCAGCTAGATATTTAACTGCGAATCTCTTCTATTTAGTATAGATTATAAAAGTGCTAAATATTCAATACATTGTCTGTTCTCAGACGTCAGCTACATATTTAAGTGTGAATCTATTCTAATTAGACTAGATTATAAAAGTGCTAAATATTGAATATATTATCTTCTCTCCGAAAAGGCTCTTGTGTATATTTAACTGCGAATCTCTTCTATTTAGTATAGATTATAAAAGTGCTAAATATTGAAAAAATTGTCTTTTCTCAGACGCCAGCTACATATTTAAGTGCGAATCGTTTCTAATTAGATGATATTATAAAGGTGCTGAATATCGAATATATTGTCTTTCTTGGACGCCAGCTAGATATTTAACTGCGAATCTCTTCTAATTATATGATATTATCAAAGTGCTAAATATTCAATATCTTGTCTGTTCTCAGACGTCAGCTACATATTTAAGTGCGAATCTATTCTAATTAGATAATATTATAACGGTGCTAAATATTGAGTATATTGTCCTTTCTCCGACACGGTGTTACAGATATTTTAATGCGAATATATTCTAATTAGACTAGATTATAAAAGTGCTAAATATTGAATATAGATGTTATTAAAGTAACCCACTTTTCTGCCTACTGCGGAGTTTAGCAAAAGTATCTGCACAATATTGCCAAGTATGCTATTTAGCACCATGTTAAAGTATAGGAAATTGAAAAATATCTAAATAAAAGCCAATCCTGCACCTAACTCGGTCCGCAGTTTGTACGATCTGCGTTAGCTACAGAAGTAGGTGCGTTTACGGAAGATAGTCATGTATGGACCTTGAATCTAAGATAATGTAGTAATATTATTATTATTATAAGCTTCCGTGTCCTCACTGTAGTTCCACATGTCTCGCATAGTCGGAGAGACGAAAAACAAACCCCGAAGGGACAGTGCCACTTTGAAATGGTTGTTAGATAACAAACATTCACGAGAGATTATACCACAGGGAGCAGTCCATTTCCTTTCCATTAACTCTCCTGGCATTTATTTAACATATGTACAAAACTTTTGCACATATGTGGAAAAACACTTTATTTGACATATGTGGAAAAGTTTTGCACATATGTATAAAACTTTTCAACATATGTGAAATAGTTAATATATTTTACATATGTGTAAAACTTTTCCACATATGTGCAAAACTTTTCAACATATGTGTAAAACTTTTGCACATATGTGTAAATCTTTTGCACATATGTCTAAAAACTGTTTTTTACACATATGTGGAATTCTTTTGTACATATATGCAAAAGTTTTCAACATATGTGGAATAACCGATTAAATACTGAAACAGCTTGCCATAGGTGTCAAACATATTCAAGTTTACATCTACTACACATGTTTCTGGGCATCTACCAAAATAGGAATATTTGAATGAAAGAGAAAAGAAAAAGAAAATATTAACTTTAAGGAAGACTGTTGTGAAAGGATTTTGGACTTGGATGTGTTATCCAAATTTTAAGCCGATTAGATTGTCATGAAGGAACAGTGTCATGAAGGAACAGTGACAAACGGATTAGGGGAAATCACGGCGAGTTGCGTGATGACCATGGTTGGCCATCTTGAAGAAATAAAGCCTGTTGAACCTCCACTTCATGTTTTTACATTTTCCGGTTTATCATTGTTTCAGAAAACTATTGCAGTATTTTGAAGAAAAATTAAACATTTATAAATAATGTTAGTGTTTGTTATCAAATCAAACCTGTTATCACTTAAATGCCAATATCCTCCATTTGGAGATCTCCTGCAAACAAAATTATCTCCCTTGATCGCTGCGTCGATTGTCCGCCAGGTGGCGTGCTCTCCGCGCATGTCCATCACTCTTTTTCCCATGTTGAGCAAGACCTGCTTGAGTCAAGGCCGAGCAAAGAGGGGAGGATGGGTTGGGCAAATCAACGTTGATAACAGGTTTGATTTGATAACAAACACTAACATTATTTATAAATGTTTAATGTTTGTGTCTCAAATCTTCACCTGTTATCACTTAAATGCCAGACTCCCAACAGAGGAGGTTGGGTAGCCGACCTTGTGACTTGCTTTTGGATTAAGCGGAGCACGCCTTGTTCTGATTTTGTAAATCTAATATGCCCAGTAATATCCTGATAATTCCCGTGTCGTATAGAGGCGTAGGGAGTTTGAGGTATTACAAGTAATGCGGCGAGAGGTGGACTCTGTTCCTACCCTTTGCTCGCATACTTGGCTAGATAATCAGATGCCATCGTGATGCCTTGAAGTCCCTTCGTCTCTGGCATGGTCTGTCCTCTATGCTTGTAGAATTGTCGGGATCTTGCTTGCTTGATCGGCGCCCCCCCCCCCCTTTTTTGATAGGAGTGGTAGACTATACCCTGGGCTCTAGCTATAGGTCCAGTGTAGTCATCCTATCTGTCTGTACAGACATGTCTGAAGATAGCAATCAGCATGAGTTGAATTGATCGTCCAAGCGCAGGTGTCAACAGTATCGTTCAACGATAAGTTTTCCCCAAAGTGGCCCGGACGTCACACTGGCTCATCTTGTGAGACGATGTCTCCATAAAGGAGAAGGAGCGTTGATGGCGAGTTGGTTAAACCAGTCGGCAGTCTTCTTCAACCCAGACGGTGATCATGGACTAGTGATGTCCGCTGATGGGTCTGTTAGAAGTGATGAGAGCGGAAGACAGCTGGAACCCCTTGTCGGTTCTATAAAGAGTGCTCCAGGCCTCTGACTGGATATAAAAAACCTCTTCTCCTCCAGCAGGTACACGAAATCTGTTAGCGCTGGAATCTGGTACAGTCTTTGGACGTCTGGTCCCTGACGTGTGGAATCGTTCTAAATGACGAAATCCGGGATGGGATGAAAGGATCTGGTTGACCAGTCTGTCATCCCTGTCAAGGAACTAGGTTCTACTGCGCAAGGCTCTGATTGTGTAGTGAAGACTGTCATGGAGCTGTCTTGCAGGACAGGATCTTGACTGCAGTTGGTAGAACTGGTTTGAATGGCAGGCGTAAGAATGCCCTAGTACCACATCCAGGTCTCCTTGGGTGGTAATTGATGTGGGAACAGAAACAGTGTTGGCCACAGGTCCTCTACTATAGTACATTCTCCGGGCTTGATGCGACTGTACAGTAAATAGTAGCTTGCTGCTGTCATTGTCTGTACAATTGGTCCTGGAGAAAAACCCTGGTCTGCAAGGAAAATCTGGACCGTAGCAGACGTGGGGGTTCGGCCGTTGCGGGTCTCGGTGCCTCCGTGGAAAAGTGATCTTC
>JAVTVY010056567.1:0-29088 GCA_036873755.1 Hanleya hanleyi
CAATTCAGCTGTGCTAGGTGTACTAATTTTTAAAAAGATTCTAGCAAACAAGATAATTCAAATCAAACCAAGTGAAGTAGATAGACTGGTATTTCTATCATTATTCAACCTACCGGTATATAAAATGTGAAAAGAGGAATGTAAAAACCTTTGCATTTCACCTTCTGTTCTGTGCTACTTTGATATATCTCTTTTAAGGTACCGTGGATCTTGATTATCTCCCTTTGATTGAAACATGATTCCATAGTCCACATTTCTCAAGTTGTGACGTTGTTTTACAAGACTGACGTTCCTTCGTGTAGCCGACCCGTCGGCAAACGAAATGATGGGGCAGTTTACTTACAATGGCATGGACTAAAGTAAATCAATTTAAAATTTGAAGAAATCGATTTTAATTCAAAATCATTTGAACTCCTTAATATATAAGGTGAAAGTATGGATATTCTCTCTAGTCAATATATTATATAGAATATGCCCTACCGTTTCATTTGCAGAATTTTGCAATGCAAAGTGACAAGTTGGGAATACCGTATTAATTTGAAGTGCAATTTGGATTATCTAATTGGGCCAAAGAGGGATGTTGCACAACTGGACCATAAGGGGAAACTGGGTTCCAAATTTGAGAAAGATCTTTCTGAGAAATTATAATGAAGTTTCATGAGGAAATCCAAAATGGCCGCATAGTTGCCATATTGGTTTTTTGAAACTACATGTAGACTCAACAGGAAGATGTATACCAAATTTGAAAAAGATCCATGCAGTAATTTCTGACAAATGGCCAAAACAAAAATTGTTTACAAACGACAGACCACGGATGAAAAGTGATTTGAACAGCTTATATCATCTGGTGATGGTGAGCTAAAAATATTGGAACAACTTGCTAATTTGATATACCATGTGCAAAGTGCAAAGTTTTAATACAAAAAATCTTACTGACTTTTTTTGGTGTTTTCCAATTTTTCTTTTTCTCTGTCGAGTGTCATCTTCATCTGCAAAAATAGAATTCTCATAAGTCTTCATCTCTTGTTAATTGAATTGAATTGTATAGATTTAATTTTATACCAGACAGAGATAGAAAAGAAAAATAGTGCCATGGCACTGTAGCTCATCTGTCTGTAACTGGAGAACGTATATGTGAGAAATTTTTACTAAAGAACTGCAATAGATGAATTTCTAACTTGTATTGTCCCCCCTGAACACTAAATGATCCATGCAGTTATTTCCTGAGATTTCATGATAAAATTTCATGGGAAATTCAAGATGCGGCCATATTGGATTTTCGAATAGGACAAAAAAAGTTATCTTGCTCAACTTCACCCCAAGTTGAACATGTGTATCAAATTTTAGAAAAATTAATGCAGTAGATCCTGAGAAATCCATGATTGCGATAATAAAGTTTCATGGCGAAATCCAAGATGGCTATCTGGTGGCCATATTGGATTTTTGAATCAGAGCAGAAAAGATATTTTGCACAACTAGTTGACACTAAGGGGAACTTCTGTACCAAATTTGAGAAAGATCCATGCTGTAGTTCCGGAGAAATCGCAATACCAATGTTTCATGGGGAAATACAAAATGGCTGCCTGGTGTCCATATTGGATTTTTCAATCAGAACACAAATGATATCTTGCACAACTAGACCCCAAGGGCAACCTCTGTACCAAATTTGAGAAAAATTCATGCAGTATTTCCTGAGAAATCACGATGTTTCATCTGGAAATCCAAGATGGCTGCCTGGTGGCCATATTGGATTTTTCAATCAGAACACAAATTGTATCTTTCACAATTAGACCCCAAGGGGAACCTCTGTACCAATCAGAACACATGATAAAATGTCGCCCCATAATTTTTCAACTAAAAAAATCATTATTTTTAACAATTTCATGATTTTTGGGTCACAGTGACCTTGGCCTTTAACTTTGACCTACATTTTAGTAGGTGACATATGTTTTGCTAATGTATCTACTGACAAAAACAAAGGTTATGTGTAACCCGGCAGCTCGCCTTTTGGGTATTCAATAACATGCAGCTTCACATAAAGATCGAGCCCTTCACGTTGCACATCACTGGCAATGACAATACATATTGCAATAAAAATTTGACTTCTTTGTCAGTGATGCTGAAGTTGGATTGAAACATGAACTATATTATAAAACTTGAAATAAAGATGACCTTTTTTTCCAAAAGTAAGCTTATACATGTCATTATGAATACATGTACAATTGAAATTTGGTCTGAGATGTGGGTGTCAAATGCCTGGACAAATATGCTTCGTGCAAAAGCTTGAGGTTAAATCATGATGAGGAATGGGATTCGATACCAAAATTGAAGGAAATTGTGTTCTTCATTAAAGGCGACACAAAATTCCAAACCACCAGGGGTTAATATTTAATATTGTACTTCTGAAATGAAATAATGTCATTAAACTATTAGTAATTACTATAATGGAATATATTGTAGTTGATTTGACGTGTTTGTGTATATGTAACATGTCGATACTTAATGTAAGAACGCATTGTTGAGGCTTTTGTTGAGGCTTTTGTGCAGCTGAAAAGGGTCACGTCTAGACGCATTGTTGAGCTCAGACAGGCTATTGTAGGCTCTGTCTTGTGCGTTCTTACACCAAGTATAAACCTACAATGTACACTGCATCTCCTACCTAATAGGTTAGTATCATATATATGAGATATATGCAGCTTCGCAAAAAGATCGAGCCTTTAAGGATGGCACATCATTTAAGGTTGCACATCATTGGCAATGCACATCATTTAAAATAATAAATTTATTAAGAAATATGATTTCTATATTTAGTGATATTGAGGTTGGATTGAAGGAGGAACTATATTATATAACTACCAATAAAGATTACATTTTTTACAAAAGTAAGCCTACACATCCCATTGCATAGATCTGATGAATACATGTTCAGGTATATTTAGGAACAATAGGTGTGCAATTTTGAGCACATTCTTGGTGTAACTTTGTGCGATGATATGTGAACAAACAAAGCTAATAACAGTGCAATAGTAGGACTAAATCTATCATTTCCAGCATGCAATGGGACACTTGCACTGCGGTAAACCTTCACATTTCTATGCAAATAAAAGAATGCAATGACAACTGTGTCCAATCATACTGTAATGCTCTATAATAATGTGCACGGGTAAAGACTGACCTCACAAACTGATTCAAACTCACTTTTAATTAATATAGTAAGTTAAATGTGTGGACACAGATATGGTTGTACAAAAGCTTCAGAGTCGATGAGAATTTGATAACAAAATTTTAGGAAATGGCGTCCTTCATTTAAGGCGACACGAAATTACAAACTAACAGGGGTTCGGTACTGCAGGATTCCCCCGCCAGTTATTTTGATATTGTACTTCTGAAATAAAATAATGTCAAAAACTATTAGTAAATACTATAAAGGAATATACTGTATGTGGTTTGGTATGTATGACTGTACATACAATGTACACTGCATCTCCTGCCTAATAAGAAGGCAAAATTATCAGCCTAGTCCAGCCTGAACAACAAAGATCAACCCAGAAAACTTTCTAAGTCCAGCCTAAACATAAAAGTCTAACCGGACACCAACACCAACACCAACACCGCCACTTTCCCCCTCTCTCTCTCAATACCTCGCCTACTTCGTATACGGCGAGCTAAAAATGTTATTTGTAATAATTTCCTCATTTTTCAGGCACACTGACCTTTGACCTTGATCTAATTTTTTGTATGCAATACATCATTTCCCCCAATGGCATTCACTCACCAAAAATTATAACTGTGAAAGAGCTGCTGCAGGAGAATAAAATGTAAGAAATTAGAAGCCTCTATCTCTAACGCTTCGCTCTTCAAACAAGCGTTCAGTTTTTGACAAAATTCAAGATGGCGGCAAAACCACGTGACCTAGAAACTTAATTTTTGCATATTTCCCTTCGCCATATCATGTAGCATATATCTAGGTATTTGTATGCTCAAAATTTGCTATTTTGAAATTTGACCTATTTTGGTAGATCACTTCTGGTCACTGGTCATTTTGTTGTAAGGATCAGCTTCTCTTTATCAAATCTGAGCGGGCCAATTTGACTGGTGACATATGCCAAATATGGACAGAATCAGTATTTTACTTTCACACCTTACCCGACACATTCAAAATAAGAATGGTCCCTCAATCGCTCAAGCACACCCTCACCAACACAAAACGCCAGCTTTCGCTACTACTCTTACTTTTGTATGTATGGTCCCTGTGTGATGTCATATCCAACAAATAGTGATATTATCTTGCAAATATTTGATGCAGCAATCAATGCTGAATAATATGTGGCCAACATTATAACAATTGGATAATAATTATGGAAGATAAGACTATTCTTGTAACCCTACCCACTATTATCACAAAAATTGTATTTATTAACACAGGATTAATTTTGAACTGATTAAAAGGATAGTGAGTCCTAGTTTATCAACTGTTAACAAATTGTTTCTTATTTCACATGTCCTAAAGCACATAAAAAACATAGTTTCGGTCTGTAGTGGGGGGGATGCAAGGCGAGCCACAGTAGCTCACGGACTAACTCACTGAACCGGAGATATTCCTTTCCCACACATGTACAATATATTCCTCTCCATCTTTGACAATAATGACATTCTTCAGCCTTATTTGCTAGAGCCAAAACTTGATAAAATAATCTTATAAGATATATATTGTTACAATAAGTTGATTCCATGCTTTCTCGTTTCTGTATAATTGTTCATGAGTCGGGTAAAAAAATATTCTTGTATAGTGTACGAGTTAGGAAAATAATCCTATTACTTCACACAAACATTTTTGCACAGAAGATTATTTTGAAAATAACTTTAGATTGACAAAAATATTTAACGAAATAGCTCAAAACAAAGTAAATTTCATTACTTTTCTTAAAAACAACATTTTAGTGTATTTTATATAAAATTGTTAGAATCATTTGTCATTTTGTGTTGTGGGAAATCTTAATTTGATAAATCTTTTTTTTTATGTGAGACGGTTGTATTTAATCATCAGCAGTGCTATAAACAAACATGACTGGTCTGTTCTGGCTTATATCTACAATACTCCAAAGATGAATGCTGCAAAGGTGATGGTACGATAAGGCGGGATTTTGGCCTATACCTGGTGCGGTTGAAATCGGAAAAATAAAATGTCCTAAAAATACTTAGGTTTTAATGTAACGGCAAGAGAAAATATAAGTACACAATATGTGAAAGTTTTAGTGCGATTGCTTTATGATTATATTTATCACATGAAACTGAAATCCACAGCTTGTGCTATTTCGTAACAAAAGTGTATAAATCGAGTCCTTCAGACACGCATTTAGACGCGAAGGACCCCTTGGACCAGAACGCCATTTAACCTGGTGTTGTGTGCTAACATTATATTCCCACTGCTGGAAGATCTTTTTGGTCCAAGGGGTCCTTCATACTAAAAAATGAAAAGTTATGATTCATAACGTTTGAAGTTTTCGTAAGTAGATTAAAGTGATAAAATAGTCTGTTACAGTTGTTCGTATGTCGTGGTGTAGTGGATACGCACGTTGGATCACAAGCGCCTCAAAATTTTCTTTTACCGAGTTCGAATCCCAGGAGGTCAACATGTGTGACGTCGACAAGTTATTTCAATCTTTCTCATTTTTGTAAAAAAAAGTTGCATTCAGTATAAGATTTTAGGTTATCATTATGAACCAATTAAAAGTAAAATTGCCGCCGACGACAAGTTGTACATTACATTGTGATTGACAGATGGAGAGAAGAAATGTACATTCCTATGAGTCGGCTGGCTGTGGGCAAAAACCCCGCCTTACAATACCATCTCCTTTATGCACAGAATGAGTTTTGACAGATGGAACATTTGTGGCTTTACATGTACATGTATGTCAGTTCAATACTGCACTGTTTGCATTCAGTGAATCGTGATATTTTTTCTGCATGATTGGTTAATTTGTCAGTTGTTTAATCTCGATATAGGCCTACTCTTAATTGTTTGTACAAAATCTCTAAGCAGCTTAGTTTATGTTAGCCAAGATAAAAATTATTATTTACTTCTGGTGGAATGATGTTATAAACCTAATGTGACTTTTGCGCATTATTTAGAAAACAAAAGACCAGTGATTTCAATTAATCAGCTATATTTTGAACTGCTTATAATGACATAATATTTGTCAAGATGTGCTATATTATTCAGTCCCAGTATTGAAAGAAAGTGTCATTATGCTTGAAATAATGTATAATTCTGGAAATATTACATGATAACAGGGATTCATAGAAGTCCAAAATTTTGCCACCGGATACTGAAATTTCAGTATTTTTTTTACCTCAATTGAGTTTTTATCAGTTTTTGCCACCGGCCTCATGTTTGCTATTGAGTTTATTTATGTTTTTGCCGCCGCCATATGTAATGGTTCTGAGAAAGAGTTTAAAGCTTAGAATAAAGTAATATAACATCGAATTGGACATAATCATTGAACTGTCTTAATTTATTTGAACAAGAATAGAATATTCCATCACCACAAAGTCAGTCTCCTAGGGGTGCAGTGTATCAGATATGGCTTAATTCCCATCTCCTACCGACAACTGCACCCCAATTACCAGCATTGTTTCAGTTATGAAAATATTGTCAATTTAAATATTTCCATATCCATAGAGATTTCATGTTATATGAATGGATTGGTGTTTCTTAAGTGGAATTGTGCAAAATTACTCAATGTGCTTGACAATTTACTAAATTCATTTCAGGAAAATATATCCAAGATAGAACTTGACATTTTAAAAACGTGTTTTACTCCTTCCGGACTGTCTCTAACCCTACTATAGTGCTGTCGATGTCCGAGTGCCAGGCTGTCAAGCAGTGTTGAACCTTTCAAAATGGGTTCAAGAATGCCCCGGTGACTGTCAAGTCGTTGGAATTGACAAATAAAATGAAATAATGAATGGTATTTGATGCACGATACATTAATTTGAAACCCTGAACATACATTCGGAACATATTTGGCATTTTACAGCTTTAGAAATATTGTACCGTAACACTCACATAAGAAATTTTATCACTTTCAGATTACTACCAATGAATAACTCGTCTAAAATCTGATAGGCATGATAGGTATCACGATATGTATTCCTGATTACTTAGGATAAAGAATACTGAAAATTTATTAAACATTCGTTAAAAATCCTGTTGTTTACCCGACGCGTGGTTTCGGTGAGCGAAGCCAAACCGCCATTGCAGGCACGGCGGAGCCGTGGGGGCTACGGGGGCGTACCGGTCCAAGCCTTGCCAATATTTACAAATTATTTTTCATCACAATATGTGTTGATGTAACCATCGATCTACCATAAAAATCCAATCTAAATCTGATAAGAAATCTACAATAGATAAAGCCAGAAACAGAAACAAGAATATTTCTTTGCTCACTTGTAGGCTTTTCTATTTCATATTATTTAAAACGTTTAGGTCTAATTTAAATAAAAAAGTTTCTTTTTTACATTTGAACTCTCCATATTAGGGGTCTATGTAAGATGTAGATTGTACAAGTATTTTGCATTTGAGCCATAATTCTTGTAGGGAAACGATAATTTGAAATATAATTATAATGCTAACAAACCACAATTGGCCTGATGATTCCCAAAATGTGAAAATTGTGTCTTGTGCACTAATGCAGGAGTCAAGCGAACCCCCCCCCCCAACCTCGGAGTTTAGTGGGGCAAATGAGAGTTGTTAAAATGCTTCAATGCCCTACCCTATGAGGCAAAACATTGAAGTGAATCCCCACCTAAACTTCAACTAAATACAATTTATGTCCCATCCCTATGTAGAAGAAGTCTTAACTGAATCTCAAGATAAACAGGACTGAAAACGTGTGAAAGCCGCACTCCCTGGGGTGTAAACATGTTGTGAATCCCTAGGTAATCCCCCACTAAGCCGGAGCCTTTGCCTGAGGTTTGGGGGGGGAGGATTTCCTTTGACTCCTGCATAAATCTGAATATTTTTAAAGATTTATAGAAATATTTTGCAAATGCACTTCGAATTTCACGGATTTTTTTTGTCTTACGTCAATTGTGGCTGTTGACACTAATTAGGTTACATACATACATTAGTGTATTAGGTTGATAATTTACTGGTAGTACAACAGCGCATATTGCGGCAAAGGCGTGCACCATGATTGGAGCAGTGTCGGAAACTGGGGTATCAGTAATCATGGTAATAACGGTATATCACGTTTTCTTCGTCCATACAAGACACATGATACCGGCACACCAGTTTTTAAGTCAACGACCTCCTTCTCACCTTCATACAAACAGAACTACGTTTTGTCTGCTTTTTGAGAGATAATCCATCACCTTGTATTAACCAACCCAAAAGGATCTAAAAGCTAACCGTGCTCACGGGAGCTCCGTTTCTTCCCAGCACGGTCTCTTCTGGGGACGGTCTGTGCTACCAGGGGGAGTAACTGTTTACGTACTCTGGCATTAAGAAGGACGCGACGAGTGCGAACGCTTGCATGCCGAAACTTAGTTCAACAAGCTGAACCATGCTGACATTTAATTTTGTGATATTGACCTGCATTGTGCTTGCCTGCGTCTATACGTTGTTGAAGTTTAGCACGTGACTCGTTATTGCGCAAACTTGCCAGAAAAAAATATTCCCACGATAGGATAGGCCTCTACGAGACCTTGAACTTCCTGTCAATGCTTTGAACTATGCATATTAGGTTGAAAAGCCGTTGAGATTGACAGGCAACTCCTGGTGCCTGAAATAGACATAATCAAACACCTGCTCTCAACACAAAATGTTACATTGCAAATTAACAATAACTTCAATTGTAGAATGCAATACAATTACATATATCTGGACATACTTATAAAATAAACGATTATAGTGCACGGCTCTATATATTTACGGAAATCAAGTGTTCGATTTTAACTTTGAAATAAAGATATTCAACCTAGCGGTTTGAATAATTGCAGTCCTGATGAAAGTAAAGTTTCTTCCAGCGGCAAATCATGTCCAATGTATAATTTTGGTGACTTTTTCTCGGCAAAATTATTGTCTGTTATTACAATTGCAGTATATTTCCGATCACTGAATATTAGAAAAAATGCTTCGCAAAAATAACTTACTCATGTATGTGGGTCCGTGTAACCTTTTACAATTCAATTTTCGTTTTTCGTTTCGGTTTCTCAGAATCAAAAATTGAAATTTGACATTCAATTTTCAATTTTCGTTTTTCGCTTTACTTCGCGCAGAAATGAAAATCAAATATTGAAACTTTCCTGGACTTCCGTTTTTCGTTTTTTGAATTTAACTTTGACGCATCAATGTTAACTGTGCACGCGCAAGGCTTATGATGTCACTTTCGGTCCGCTGAGTAGTATGGGAAGCGCAAATCAGATTGTTTAGGGAGGTGTGGAGCACAATAGGGAAGGCAGTAGGGGGAAAGATATGGGAGTGTCACCACACGATAGATGCCTGCAGCCAGGCATTCGAGCTAGATTATAATGGGCCAACTGCGCATGTCCAGAAGTGAGTAGGCATTCGTGCAGTATAGGTGTGAAGCATTATATGGAGAACACCAGGGTTGATACACATATGAGTTTCATTAAAGTAGGGTAAAATATTAAATACGTGGGTACCCTAATCATAACCCCAAAAGGAACTTCCCGCGTCGATGCGTTAAAGTTTTTGACACCCGCACTTAAAGCGTTGAATCGTTTTTGACGCCGAACGTTGACGGGCATGTGAACGCTCCAACGATCCAGGTCCCAAAAATAGAGAATGAAGATTTGACCTGAAGCGTTGAAGCAGTCTGGCATCAAAGATGATGTTTGTGTGCTTCTTTGAAATGGTGGTTTACGAAACGCTGGCAATATACGGATCTCGCGGCTCATCACCGTGATGCTTACTCTTATTGGTATTAAATCTTTGTTTGTATCTTTATGAAAACTATATTTCAAATCAATAACAAATAGCGGTCGTGTGCATGAATGCTGTTCGCTTTTGTAGCACTCTAAACGTCTATTTTCAGAAATGAAAAAATCTGAGACTGCGTCTTCATTGGCTCAGGCCTCAATGCCAATAACCAATGACAACTGCGGGATGCCACCTATCCAGACCCGTCTGGTGCATCTTCACAAGTCCAGGTAAATCGTGAATCCTCTCACAGGGTTTACCCGGACATTTTGGTGATTCGAGTGAGTTTTGTGTCCTTGCCTCAATCTCGAACATTTCATCCCCTGAGGTTATTTTGAATTAGCATGTCCGTATCCCAAGCCCGCGGTTTTTGCTTTGACTCTCGATGACGATTTCAGCCTCACATTAAAGTTATGGCAGCGATGTCACATCTCAAACATTGCAGCTAGTGGTTTGGCGTAATGAGCTTGCTGAGCCTGTTCAATAATTGGTTTGATTTAGAGGATACCCCTCGATCTTTTCTAGGCAATGCATAGATACCCTAACAAATCGATCAATACAGTGACTCCCGAGGATGGCCAGGTGGGCCACATGCCTCTCACGCTCCACACCTCTTATAGGACGGACACGATTTGGGTTTTCTATTCTACTCGTCATACCGGAAGTGACATCGTAACCCGTCCACGTGCGAACTCAACATTGATACGTCAAAGATAAAATCAAAAAACGAAAAACGGACAAGTCGAGGCAATTTTCAATATTTGATTTCCGTTTTTGCGTCAAGCAAAAGGAAAAACGAAAATTCAAAATTGACCGTCAAATACCGATTTTCATTTTTTTGTTTTTTGTAATCCCAGAATCAAAAATTGAAAATTGACGGTCAAATTTCAATTTTTGATTTCGAGATTACAGAAACAAAAAACGAAAATTGAAAATTGACGGTCAAATTTCAATTTTTGATTTTGAGATTACAGAAACAAAAAACGAAAATTGGAAATTGACGGTCAAATTCCAATTTTTGATTTTGAGAAACCAAAAACGAAAAACGAAAATTGAATTGTGCAAGGTTACAAGGACCGTATTTCCTCATATACTATATTCATGCAACTTGGTATAAACAATACAGGATGATAGTCGCAATATTTAGTTTTTTTAATTACCGGGTATAAAATGATTATGGCACAGACTTGATAGAAGTGTGAATGGGCGCACGGCGATAACCCAGAACAGCTTAGCCCTCCAGCCGAGAATTTCTTGGTTAATTATATCCATATCATCTAACGTTCATAAGGTCCCATGCAGAGTATGGGTCCTTGTAACGTTGCACAGTTCAATTTTCATTTTTCGTTTTTGGTTTCTCAAAATCAAAAATTGAAATTTGACCGTCAATTTTCAATTTTCGTTTTTTGTTTCTGTAATCTCGAAATCACAAATTGAAATTTGAACGCCATTTTCAATTTTCGTTTTTGTTTTTATGTTCTGAAAATCAAAAACTGAAATTTGACTATCAATTTTCAATTTTTGATTCTTGGATTACAAAAACAAAAAAACGAAAATTGATATTTGACAGTAATTTTTCAATTTTCGTTTTCATTTTGCTTCATGCAAAAATGAAAATCAAATATTGAAAGTTGCCACGACTTGTCCGTTTTTCGTTTTTTTATTTCAACTTTGACGTATCAATGTTAACTCCGCATGTGGACGGGTTATCATGTCACTTCCGGTACGACGAGTAGAATAGAAAACGCAAATCGTGTCATATAAGAGATGTGGAGCGTGAGAGGCATGTGGCTCACCAGGCCATCCTCGGGAGCCACTGTATTGATCGATTTGTTAGGATATCTAGACATTGCCTTGGTTAGTTGCACACAGTAGTTCTGGATAAAAAAGATCAATGGGGTATCGTCTAAATCAAACCAACTATTGAACAGGTTCAGCTACCTCATTACTTCAATCCACTAACCGGCCGGTTTGAGATGTGACATCGCTGGCATTACTTTGATGTCAGGCTGAAATCGACATCGCGAGTCAAGGCAAAAACCGCCGACTTGGGATACTGACATGATAATTCAAAATAACTTGGGAGGAAGAAATGTTCGAAATTGAGGCAACGACACAAGAGCTCACTCGAATCACCAAAAATGTCCAGGTAAACCTTGTGCGGGGATCCACGATTTACCTGGACTTGTGAAGATGCACCAGACAGGTCTCCATATGTGGCATCCCGTTGTTCTCAATGGTTATTGGCACTGAGGCCCGAGTTAATTGGAACGCACTCTTAGATTTTCTCATTTCTAAAAATAGATGTTTAGAGCGCTACAAGAGCGAACAACATTCATGCAGACAACCGCTATTTGCTATTGATTTGAAATATAGTATTTATAAAGATACCAACAAAGATGTAATATCAATAAGAGTGAGCATTGCAGTGATGGACCGCGAAATGCGTATATGGCAAGCGGCCGTAAACCACCATTTCCAAGGGCGTCGCTACCGATGGTGCGTGTGGTGCGAACGCACCCTCATTTTTGCCCGTAGATTGGAAATACAAAAATTATGTAAGATATCAACCCCAGTTTAGCATTAAAATACGCTGAAATGCAGGAATCGAGCGTAAAAATTCAAAAAATTTCCGTGAGGGCATGCCCCCGGACCCCCTAGAAATACTTGGCGTGCATTCGTCGGATGATGAAACTAGCAAAAAAAATTCTTTTGGGGGATCAGCGAACCCTGGGATTCCACGTAGAAATAGTGTCTTAAATTGGTATACATATGAAATAAACGAATGTGAGGCGAATATCTAGAAAATCAGAACTTCTGAGCTATTTCACCAGGGCGTTGAAGCGTTAAGCTTGGCGTTGGCGGGCGTTGCTATAATGTGACATCTCATACGACGCATTCGGACCAAGGATTGTCCCTCTCTACACCAACCCGGATTTTTCGATAAAGTCCGTATTCCGTTTTTTTTTCAGGAAAAATTTTACATGCACCCACCCATGACTGGATGTCCCTTCACATAGGCTTCACATTGATACCTCATACAACTCCATTGGAACATTAGTGGCTCCCCTAGCTCCAAAACGTCTAGTGGGACCCATGGACCCATACAGGGCCCAGTTTTCGACACTAGGTCACCACATCCCGACAAAATGGCCATTTTTCGACACAGGATGTGCCGCCATCTTGGATATGTCCGATAATGCACCAGGTCAAAATACTCGCTTCTGATTGGCTGAGAGCTCTTTGACGGATTTGAAATACGTGCTTCTGATTGGACGAGAGCTCCGCATTGCGTCTGCGCATGCGCAGAATGATACTCCTATCGCACACCCAACCCACCAGATGCCACTTCACGAATGCTTCATTTTGATACCTCACTCGACCCCATTGGTCCACTAGGGTCTCCCCTAGCCCCAAAACGTCTATTTTCATACCCTTTGGCCACCGCGCATGCGCAGAATACCGATATTTCAACCCCACATCCCAGCACATCAAATTCCCTTTCACGTATGCTTCACTTTGATATCTCATATGACCCCATCGGACCATTAGTGGCTCCCCTAGCTCCAAAACGTCTATTTTCATACCCTTCGGCCACCGCGCATGCGCAGAATACCGATATTTCAACCCCACACCCAGCTCATCAGATGCTCCTTCACGAATGCTTCACGTTGATACCTCACTCGACCCCAGTGGACCATTAGTGGCTCCACTCGCTCCAAAACGTCTATTTTCATACCCTTGGGCCACCGCGCATGTGCAGAATTCCCATATTTCAACCCCAAACCCAGCCCATCAGATTCCTCTTTACGAATGCTTCACTTTGATACCTCACTCGACCCCATTGAACCATAGTGGGAAAATTTTTACATGCACCCACCCAGCCCATCTGATTCCCCTACACGAATGCTTCAATTTGATACCTCATTCGATCCAATCGGACTATTTTATCTAGGGACTACTTTTTCCCGCGACCGCGGAGGAATACATGCCCAGAGGCCCTTTGCCGGAACTATAGTGACCAAGAGTTACCTCTCCCTAGATTGGAACTCTTCTGTGTTGGAGTTGGGAAAGGTCAGTCACGTGACAAAATAGTCGCTCCTGATTGGACGAGAGCCGCCCCCAGTTTCCCCCTAATTTGCATAAATCCGCCGGAATCGGGTTTTTATATACTACTGATGCGTGCTTATGTGAAGCAAAAGTGAAAATAGAACCTTAAATCTAAATACATTATGTTCAGATTTATTTCCGGGAAATGCGTAGAAGGCATCTTCGGCAACCCAGGACCCTGGAGCTTCCGGGGCCTAGGCGGTCCCTGGACCCTCGCCTGTTGGTTTGACAGGATTCGCTTATCTTAGATTTGTGTAAGTCAATAATATCGGTACGCGAATTAAATATTTTAGCCGTTTTACATTACAAGCGTCTAGTCCGTCATTCATAATCCAACTGCAGAATTTCCAGCAATGTCCTTCTCGGTCAACAGAAACAAGTCCTGAATTATATGATTTGTGTGAAGGCGAGAGACATGTGATTTGAAAGAGGACACATTTTTATATGATCTACCATATTCTATGAATGAACAGGAAATTTCAACCCCATTCGTGATGTGAGTTCTCATATGCTTCAACAATTCATCTACACCTTATGGCTTGTACACAAAACTCCAGTGGGAATTGCAACGAAACACTGGCTGAAAAATGGTCTGGTCTACTTGGGTTTCGAACATCAGTGTGGTCTTTTGTTACATGCGTATTAAATGCAGCGTAGGTACTGAGCTGGCCATCACAATTGTCCACCCACATGGAAAAACAAAGTTATCCACGTTTTGATGGAGTCTGTAGTGTTCCACGTACGTCGACGAGGAACTGGTGTTGAAGTGACAAACTCGGCATGTTACGACGACAAGGAACTGGTGTTGAAGTGAAAAACTCGGCAAGGAACTGGTGTTGAAGTGGCAAACTCGGCATGTTACGTCGACAAGGAACTGGTGTTGAAGTGACAAACTCGGCATGTTACGAAGACAAGGAACTGGTATTGAAATGGCAAACTCGGCATGTTACGTCGACAAGGAACTGGTGTTGAAGTGACAAACTCAGCATGTTACGTAGACAAGGAACTGGTGTTGAAGTGACAAACTCGGCATGTTACGTCGACAAGGATATCATAACCACGGTAAATGTAAGGAAATAAAAAAAATCTGAAAAAGGCTCTGTGTTTTATCAAACGGTATGGATGTGGCACTCCTGGCTATGGTATACTGCCTGTCCATATTCCGAAAGTATTAGTCACCTTTTAATACACCCAACAATAATTGTAAATGAATTGTAGCTTGACATGCTTGATGCTTGCAGAATACTATTGCAAAAGCTTAAATCTATATGTGTTATGTCTTCAGGACAGAAGAGTGAGTTTGCACTAGTGAGGTTATTTTTGGAGAGCGTGGGTTTGGGTCTGATCAGCGACATGGCTTTCGCACATTAGATGGCAGGCCACAAAATTTGAAAAACAATAGTTCAATTGAATCCATAAGGGCCTGGAGCGGTATTTGTAAGAGAAATAAAAGGATTTCAACCTACTTAGCCGACCTATAACATTACGCTTGGACCCCCAATTCATCTTCCTCGCCCTACTTCGTACATGTTCAGGCCTACTTGTATAACCTGCGCACGGTCATTCAATCGGGAGGATAATTTACATCACCGTGAACGTTCAATTCATGGGCCCCCAAGGATCCGTGCGAAGAACGTGGTCAACTCTTCAAACGACCCAGTCAGTTAAGACGGCATGAGCGTTTGATTCATGGTCCGTCACCACGGCATGAGCGACAACTTCCACTAAAGAGGCACCCAGGAGGGTCAGACCCAGTGAAGATGAGCCCGGGAAGACGAATACCTCTGGTGGTGCGATCACGGAGAGCCCTCCTATACTCACAGTTCAGAAGGGCCTTGATATTCAGTCGGCCCCTAGCATTACTCTTCCCAGTCATACGCCTGACAACAACGAACATTTTCTGGAAGATACAGTGGATGTTCCTAGCGATCTGTTACAGGACGGTATCCTGGCCTGTCAGATGACGATTGGAACAAACGATTCAGAGCGAACATAGCCGAAGATGGAACTTTCTGAAATGTCGACTTCTGATTGGACAAGAGCAGCCGAGAATACATCGAACGGGCAAGAACCAACATGACAGATGCAGCGCCAAATGGCGGCCTCTGATTGGACACGAGGCTACGTGTATTGTAAACATACCCAACGCGGCTCCCCCAGCTTGGGTATGATGTACTGGAGGGGCAATAAAATTATTGACCTGTCATCCTTGTTGTTGTTGTTCTCTCACCGGTCTACATCATGCGGCATTGTACAGAGTAAATGTTCATTGAGAGAAAGAGAGAGAATTAAGGCTTAACGTCGCATTCCGCAATATTTCAGCTATATAGCGACATGGACAGAGAGTATGTACATGGATTTGAACAGAGTATGTATACATGGACGTGAGCAGCGTATATGTAGAATGGCATATACAGAGAATATTTTCAAGGACAACGAACAGGTATATTGACAAGAGTACATGTGCATGAACACAGATTACATGTACAGGCAAATAGTACATGTACAGGCACATAGTACATGTGCATGGATATGCACAGAATACATTAACATGCGCAGAGTACATTGAATACAGGGAAGATATTGTCTAATACAATACAGGTCACATATGGTATAATACAGGACATATATGGTATAATACAGCACAGATTCGGTATAATACTGGACAGATATGTTATAACACAGCACAGATATGGTACAATACAGCACAGATATGGTATAATACAGGACAGATATGGTATAGTACAGAACATATATTGTATAGCCCAGAACATATATTGTATAGTGCAGGACATATGTTACAATACCGGACAGATATGGCATAATAGAGCACAGATAAGCTATAATACAGGAATGATATTGTATAATACAGCACGAATATTGTATATTACAGCAAGGATATGGTATAAGACAGAACAGGTACCGTATATTACAAGACAGATACTGTATAATACAGCACAGATATGGTATAATACAGGGAAGGTATTGTCTAATACAGGATATATATGGTATAATACAGCACAGATTCGGTATAATACTGGACAGATATGGTAAAATATATCACAGATATGGTATAATACAGAATCGATGTGGTATAATTCAGGACAGATATGGTATAACACAGGACAGGTATGGTATAATACAACACAGATTCGGTATAATACTGGACAGATATGGCATAATACAGCACATATATGGTATAATACTGCACAGATATGGTATAATACAGCACGGATATTGTATAATACAGCACGGATATGGTATAAGACAGGACATATACTGTATAATACAACACAGATATTGTATAATTCAGCACAGATATGGTATAATACAGGACAGATATCGCAAACACAGGACAGATATGGTATAATTCAGCACAGATATGGTATATGCGGGACGGATATGGTATAATATGGACAAATATTGTATAATACAGAACCTATATGGTACAATACATGACAGATATGGTATAATAGAGCACAGATTTGGTATAATACAGGACAGATACCGTATAATACAGCACAAATTTGGTGTAAAACATAACATATATTCAATAATACAGGATATATATGGCACAATACCTGACAGATATAGATTAACACAGGACAGATATTGTATAATACAGGACAGACATGGTATTATGCAGAACATATATGGTATAATTCAGGACAAATATGGTAAAATACCTGACAGATATGGTACCATACAGGACAGATATTGATTTACACAGGACAGATATTGTATAATACAAGACAGATATGGTATAATACAGGACAGATATGGTATAATACAAGAGCGATACTGTATAATACAGAACATATATGCTATATGCGGGACGGATATGGTATAATACAGCACAGACATGGTATAATACAACACAGATTTGGTATATACGGAACGGATATGATATAATACAAGACATGTTACAATACAGGACAGATTTTCGGTATAATACAGCACGGATTTGGTATAATACAGCACAGATTTGGCAGATTACAGGACAGATACTGTATAATACAGCACAGCTTTGGTGTAAAATAGAACATATGTTGAATAATACAGGACATATATGGTATAATAGAGGACAGATATGGTATAATACAGCACAGATAAGACATAATTACGGACAAATATGGTATAATACAGAATATATATGGTATAATGCAGGACAGATATGGTAAAATACAGGACAGATATGGTATAATACAACGCAGATTTGGTACAATGCAGGACAGATATGGTATAATACAGCAAAGATATGGAATAATGCACACCCACAGGAAGCATTCGGACAAATAGTGGTCCATCTCTACACCAAATACCTTTCTTCAAACTCCCAAAATGCCCACGTTAGCTACTACTCGTGCTGATGACGTCAACGATGACGTTCCAGATGCTGTGGACATACCTCAAATCTGGATCTGCACCACGAGAACTACAAGTCGACACCCCACACGACGCATTCGGACCAATAGGGGTCCATTTCTACCCCAAATACCTTCCTTCAAACCCCCAAAATTCCACTTTGGCTACAACTCGTCCTGAAAACGTCATCGATGACGTCACAGATGCTGTAGACACACCTCAAATCAGGGTCTGCACCACGAGGACTACAAGATGACACCCCACACGACGCACTCGGACCAATAGTGGTCCATTTCTACCCCAAACACCCCTCCACGTACCCCCCAAATCCAATTCCGCATGCGCAGATTGACGCGACTTGCAATAAAATACACACCATTCTCACTCTACCGCATAAAAGCTTCATTTTGACACCTCGCACGACCCATTTGGACCAACAGTGGTCCATCTCCACAATAAACACACCCCCACGTACCCCCAAAATGCCTGCTTTCTATACTACGGTCAGGCTGCGCATGCGCAGGATATTGAAAACGGACGATACATTAGTCCAGGCGGATGCTCCTCCATGAGAGCTTGAAAATAAGACATCATACGTCACCATCGGACAATTTGGGTCTCGCCTAGACCCCAAAACGTCCACCCAGTATAGACCAGTACACTGAGGCAGTAGGCCACATACAGACCTACCCGGTACCTGAACATTTACAAATAAAATCACCGCTTAACTTCGAGACCCTTCTCATTGTGTTTTTCGTGGCGAGACGTGAAAAACAAGACCACACAACCGATAGTAACCCCCCCCCCAAATCTTCCCAGTATGGACCTATTCCACATAGCCAGTATGGGCCTATTTTTCCCAGTATGGACCTATACCACATAGCCAGTATGGGCCTATATACAGACCTCCGTGAACTTTTCGAAAAATTTCACCGCTTAGCTCCGGGACCCCTCCCATTGTGTTTTTCTTTTGCGGCGAGACGTGAAAAACGAGACCAAACAACCCATAGTAAAACCCACAAAAAAAATTCCAGTATGGACCCATCTCCCCATAGCCAGTGTGGGCCGTGAACTTTTCGAAAAATTTCACCGCTTAGTTCCGGGACCCTTCCCATCGTGGCAAGATGTGAAAAATAAGACCAAACAACCCATAGTAAAATCCACAAAAAAATGACAACCTCCCATACCACATACAGGCATTTTCCCATATATTGTATAATATATGCCCCTAGTGTACAAGTGAAGTCCGTGTTCCGTTTTTTTCCGGAGAAACTTTTAGATACACCCACCCGTGACTCGATATACAGGCCCCGATTAGCCCGGGGACCGATATTAACCCTTCCGGATAGGGTTGATAGGGATTTTCCCCTATTTTAAGGGTAAAGTCCGTGTTCCGCATTTTATATTTCCGGGAAAAAATCCTAAATTTACATGCACCCACCCATGACTTGATAGGCAGGCCCCGATGAGCCGGGGACGGATATTAGACCCTTTGGGATAGGGTTGATAGTTTTCCCCTATTTTAGGAATGAAGTCCGTCTTCCGCTTTTTATATTTTCGGGAAAAATCCTAATTTTACATGCACCCACCCATAACTGTATGGCCCTGGAGCAACGCTTCACTTTGACACCTCACTCGACCCAATCGGTCCACTAGGGGCCCCTCTCGTCCCTGAAGATTGCCCATGTTTTCCATGAAACCCCACGTATTTTTGGACTATTTTCTGTCCGCGGAGGCAGACCGCATCACCGCGGAGGAATACATGCCCCCAAGGTCACGCCCGATTCACCCAAATCGAAAGTGGCGTCATACTTGCGCAGAACACCCCCACAAACCTCCCTGCTCTATCCTGAATGGTCAACCCCAGCCTCTAAAGTGTTCATTTGTTTCAAATATTTTGTCTTTGAAGTAGCAGGAACACAGCTGGGCTCGGTGGCGCTTATATATAGTTCGTTCGTCTTGATATAGCTGAAATATTGTTGAAAGCGACGTTAAATTCTATTCACTCACTCACTCACTCATTTGTTTCCTATCCCCACCCCTATCACTCAGTCTTATACTAAAATTGTGGGGTGAATGTTAATAGTTTACTGTACACACAGCTGTACGGCGTGTCGCGTTGGGCACGCCGGTTCTCGTCAGATCACCGAAGTTACGTAACGTTGTGTTCGGCCAATACTTGGATGGGTGACCAGGTGCTGTACTGGCTCGACTGATTCATATAAGTATACTAAATCTATAGCCATCAAAATATTCAATTACTCTAATGCTGTCAAGGAGTTTGACTGGAACTTATACACCTCGGGGCGGGGGGGGGGGAGGCGCTATAGCTGTGATTGTGAATCGTCGAACTTTATCTATACACCGTGCAAACATGTTGTGACTAGTGACCTTGATGCGGTGAGTGATAATGACCTAAGATTACTCCTGATGAAGGGACCTACATATAGAGAGCCGAGAAATATAAATCTGAAGGCCGACCAGAAGATAGTCCTGTCTGCTTTGGAACAGTATGTTATTGATTGGTCTAAGCGAGAAAACGTTCAACCTAAATTACTCGATGATTGACTGGACCTCAACAAGAGCAAGGTCGTTGAAACAATCCGTCATATTGACAGAAGTACCCTTCCCCAAGCAAAGCAAGTACTGACAAACCCCAATTCGCAAGAAGTTCTAGCAAATCTCCAGGGTAAATTCGTCATAGTCTCAGCAGACAAAGCTCCAAATGATAAATATTACTATTACTAGGTGCTGGTTGAAGAATTGAGTGTAAACATATCGTCATCAAATACGTCTACTTACTCTCAAACTGCATTTACCCTGGAAGATTTATTTAACAATCACAAAACGTTTCTCAAGAAAAGAGGTATTTGTCTTCCAACCAAACATAACGATATACCAAAAGTATACTGGACTCCCAAAATGCATAAATCACCATACAAAGCCAGATTCATAGCTGGTTCTAGAAGCTGCACCACCAAGCTTCTTTTAACCCTGTTGACGAGGGCCCTTCAGGCGGTAAAGCATTTTGCGCAAGGTATTGCGCCACTATTTCTAAAAACTCTGACGTTGAATGTATGTGGATATTGAAAAACTCAAAATGTCTTACGGAAGAATTTGATGCTAAAGGTCACATACCGTATAGACATGTATCCACATGAGATTTCTCGACTCTCTATACCACAATCCCTCATCATGACCTTATTGACCGCTTAGCTCATTAATAGTATCTGTGTTCAAGAAAATTGATCGTAGATATATTAATGTCGGAAGCCAGAAAGCATTCTTTAGCTCTACTACATACAAGAGATATCATTCATGGGATGTTTCTTTGTTTTATAGAGTTGCTTGAATTTCTCATTAAAAATATCTATGTGAAATTTGGCAACACAGTATATCCGCAGCTTATAGGTAATCCAATGGGTACTAATTGTGCACCCCTGTTAGCTGACCTGTATTTGTTCTCTTATGAATATGACTATATATGCAGGCGCTTTCAAAAACCGATCCCATCAAAGCCCGTTCCTTCACATTCACCAAACGCTATATAGGCGATATTCTCGCTGTGGATAATCGCTATAAAAATGGCGCAGTGAAGGATATATATCCACCTTCACTGCATTTGAAGAAAACTACAGATAACCATACAGGCACATCGTATTTAGACCTATATCCCTATAAAAATGAAGCGGGCCTTGTCTCTCTTCGACTGTATGACTAAAGAGATGATTACAATTTCGACATCGTAATCTATCCCTTTCTGGACAGTAATATTCCAGTGGGAACTGCCTATGGCGTATACATATCACGCCTGGTAGCATTTGCTAGATCCTGTGTTAAATGTGACGATTTTAATCAACGTCACAAAACATTGTTGCAGAAACTTATAAAACAGGGCCACACCACCAGGCGCCTCCACTCAAAGTTTCTGAAATTTGGCGATACATATCGCATGCTGATAGCACAATATGAGCGTAGCGTGCAAGATCTATGGCGCTACGTTTCGTAACTTGTGTCTAATTCCGCTTATCCCTGGGTTAGGGGTCGTATGAACCCATGTACTTCAAGATCTTCATGGTACTCATATGAACAGCCACAATCAAAGCTTTACTGAGATACATCATTCTTTAGATGACGACTTTACAACGAATATTATGGATTAAGAATACTGATCAGCGATACGGATTTGATATTTTTGGAACATCATGATGTCTTGCCGGCATCATTGAAAACTGTTGACCGCTTCTCTCTTGCAGGAAACAAGCCTATGTTTATGTATACTATGATTGTCTTTTTGGATTTGGTGCTAATACTGTTATATGGAATATGGAATAGGTCTTTGGATTATGGACGCGGATATTCTCTAATGGACGACGGCTGAATTATGAATGACGGGCCAGACACTTGTAATACAGGAAAATAGGAACTGTGGACACTCGTGTTCTGGCACATGTAGACACCGTCGTGATACGATTGAAAAAAATGTTGAAAACGACGTTAAATCCTGTGGAATCTCAGAGGGGACATGCACAATTTGTTTTTTCGCGGAAAGTTATCTCGTCCCACGAGATAAATATCTCGTCCTACAACATAATTATCTCGTCCCACAACATAATTATCTCGTCCCACAACATAATTATCTCGTCCCACAACATAATTATCTCGTCACACGACATATTTCTCGTGCAACGACATAATTATCTCGTCCCACGACATAAATGACCAATGACAACAGATTTTACAACTAAGTTGTTTACCAGTGAAAGCGCACGTAACGTACTTCTGTTGCAATCAGTCTGTGATTTTTAGTCAATCTGTAGGTAGCTTAGTCAAATAAAAAGCCTCAAACTACAAAGGGGAATTCATTGCTTATTTCAACATCTTCAGTATGGATGAATGGAATATTAATTTTCATGCCCCTGGTGCACTAAAAGTCTGCAAATCTTGTATAATACGGACGAAATGTAGTAGTTTATCGAAGGGTGTGTTTCAACGTGTTCCTTTTTGTTTTGTTTTTGTTTGCTGGAGTTGTGGGATCTGTGTATCCAGCGGACGCAGATTTTATAATAAAGCCACATTTTAATACAATTCGGTTTACATTCTGCTGACTTCATACAAGTCTGACTAGAGAAAACGAAAGAGGTGAAGTTTATCCATTCCCCCAAACAGTATTTATGATTAGGAGTGAAAATCCACTTACTGCTATAATTCTTTAATTTGAGGTCAACATTTTCTTTAACGGATACAAGTTCACATCTGAAGAGGTGTCTTCCCACCACTTCCGTGCATTATATAAATGTAACTGACATTATATATTAACCTGAGATGGAGTAAACCGAGAAGGCACCATACATAGGTGGAGTATGTCTTGTTTTTTTTATAAATACTATATAATATAGTACATTAGGGTTTTCCTGGCTCATTACCGACCGTATTGTTTATTTTTCGTGGTATACCATAAGGGGAGAGATGGCACAGATCACGCAGTTGTTTTTCTTGCCCCCTCTCCTCCCCTTCCTCTTTCCCTAGTCCACGCGTTATCAGTATTGACATACGAAGCACTATAGTCCGACCATTTTAATTAGTCGTCTACTTTGGAGCTTGCCAATAATCAGCAGTAAACTCTGCATACATTTTCTTTTTCGCATCGTGTAGAACAAAAAGAACTCTACAAAATGACTACCATTTCTCCGTGATATCGATAACATATCACGCTTGAAATACCTTTGTAATTCTCTCCATATAAAACGTCAGTACAGTTGTTTCATGTACCAGGACTCAATTGCATAGGGAGACATCGTAATGTATTCGTGTTGTCTAGTACAAAGGTCAACAATGCCGTGTACGGTCATAGAGGCATGCGCGGTTTATCATTTGTCAATTTCACTGGGCATGGGATATAAGCGACACTCCCACGGACCGCCTATTATTACTGTATTTGGCATCAATGACCTTTGTGCCAGTGAGCGTGAATACATTATTACGTCTTCCTATGTAATCGAGGCCCGGCACATACACAACTGCACCGGCGTTTTATATGTAGAGAATGAAAAAGTTGGTTCAAGCGTGAAATATTATCGATATCACAAAGAAATGGTAGTCATTTTGTAGAGTTCAGTTTGTTATACACGCTGCAAAAAAGAAAATTGTTGCAGGGTTAACTATTGATTTTTGACAAGCTCCAAAGTAGACGACTAATTAAAATGGACAGACTTTAGTAAGCCTCGTCTATACTATTACATGTATTAAAAGAGCCGCCATGAAATGTCCGTCCGCCTGTATGTCCGTCCGTCTGTCTGTCACTTATAGCGTCCGTTGACATCTTGCATGTGGTTAGGGCCACCAGACTTGGTACACATATACAACGAGACAATACTTAAATGACGGTTCGCCTATATACTCGTACTGAGTATATAAAATATGACTGACCATATGGAACCAATGGATTGTTCATGTACAGTGGCTGTACGTAGTATATACGTATTAGCTAAATACTAAGCATTGGTCCAGAGGTGTGCTGTAGATGACTGTCCTTAACCTATTTTATCAGATATTTTTTTATATTCGTCACAGATATTTCCCGGTCATCTCCCCCGTTCCAGCCCAAGCCCCTGTGCTGGTTTAATAATTTTAGTCCTGTGTTGTGTGTGAAATATCATTGTTTTGAATTGAGGTCAAAATAATAGTGAACAATATTATAGTCTGTCTATTTTAATTAGTCGTCTACTTTGAAGCTTGTCAAAAATTAGTATCTAACTCTGCATAAATTTTCTTTTTTGCATCGAGTAGAACAAGCTGAACTCTACAAAATGACCCCCATTCCTCCGTGATATCGATAATATTTCACGCTTGAAATTATCTCCATATAAAACTCCAGTGCAGTTGTTTCATGTACCGGGGCTCAATTACATAGGGAGACGTCTTAATATATTCGTGTTTACTAGTACAGAGGTCAACAATGCCGTGTACGGTCATAGAGGTGTGTGCGGTTTATCATTCGGCAATTTCACTGTGCCAGGGATACAAGCGACACTTCCACGGACCACCTGTTATTACTTTTATATACTCCAAGTACGAGCTCCAACAGAGAGGCATTACACGAGTAGAAGATTCCTGCAACTGCGACATTTTATAATGGAAAATGGTGTGTGTAACAGCTCTCATTTATAATCAGTGTGATTGGTTTCATTTTCTAAATACTAGTTAGTGACTTCATATCGCCAACGTTGCTATTCAACGCATGTATAATAGAAACTTGACTGCCTGGGAGGTATTTCATCCTATTCGGTGACAACCAACGCGTATAGTCGGTCCAGTTTTGAAAAATCAGCCGAACACATGCTAGATAGCAATACGTCCCTAATTATATCGGATTCCTCAAATCCTGGCACCCAGGATTTATCAAGTGGGATTTCACAATTATTTGCATCGACACAGTTAGTATAGACGATCGGATCGTCTCCAGTTACCCACGTGTCTTATAGACTGGCCATATATTGTTAGCGGTCATGACATCTCCGATTTCTACTGATCGTTGTGAATGGATGGCACGTCTCTGTCCCAGCGGTATACAAAACAAACTGACCATTTGAACAGGATCGATCCGTTGGAATGTTGTTCCATCAGACAGAGGAAATTTGTTCGTGTCGAGGGGTTCCGTTAGCATTGCGGGACGGTTAAAAGCTTCACGAGCAACGACTAGATCGAACTTTTGAGTCCGTTAATGTAGACGGAAAGAAGAAACACTTTCGCGGTCTTGTTCTACATAATAGATTGAATTAAACAATGGAAATATGCCGAATACTACCATGTAGTTTAACCCTACCTGACCTGGGTGGGGGGGGGGGGCACTTTCCGACCCTCGCCCCATCCCCTTGTTGGTTTTTTTGCTCCTATCTCCGGAACGACAAAAAATTGAGAGCTGAAACTCCGTGACTTTTTAGATTATCATATTGGGGTCATTTGAAGCCTATTTGTATGACCCCTCGAACAGAAGATCATGAGTAAATTCAAAATGGCGAACATGTGGGGTACCAGAAAAGTGATGTTTTCGTCATATTTCTTTAAAATTTTTGCTTTTCTGTGCGGAAAAGTGGGTAAAACCTATTTTATTTCATATCAGATTATTATTTACTAATTTATCGTGCAGTTTTTGCGAAGAAAAAACAAAAATAAAAAATTCGAAAATTCTGACCGAAAAATCGTTCAAATAATGCTCTTTTTGAAAATTACGTTACAGTGACGTCATCATGGCAGCCATTTTAGATTTTTTTTACATTTTCTTGAAGAGCTTGACCCAAAGATATAGTGTGGCAAGTTTCAGCCGGCTAGACTTAGCGATAGCGAAAATATATAGGGGGCATTTTCCGCCCTCAGCGCGGGCTGCGGTACACCCCAAATCGCCGAGGCTAGATAAGGTTTATTGATTTTGCTCTAATGTTCGTGTGGACGTTAATGTTAGACAACTAATGCAGGAAAATCAGCTGCTACAGTAACTATATAAAACAATTTAATAAAACCAACAACTGGGGAAATATCAAACAATGATGAGTATGGTATCATATCTGCAGTCTGTCTACATCATTCGGTGATATCGTAATGCTCGATTGAACATTCTCTGTCACATCTCACATGTAAGTCCTCATCTTGTCGTTTTATGATGAATAGCTGTCAGTTTGAGATCAGTCAGAACATTTTAGGGATGTCAGATGTTTAGTCTACGTCCGGACGGATTTTAGGATGTTGAGAAACCAATGCCTTTATATTGTCAGCATCAATTTTAATCAGATCATCTAATAATGTATCAGTGTGACGGTGGTTCGACTTTATCGGTCTTCCGGTTATATAAAAATTCAAAGGAAGGAAGAGAAAACATAGAAAAAACTGTGCAGTGATGCGGAGATGCCAAGATCAGAGACAACATAAATAGCTTGCTGTTTGACGCTGACGCTATCAGGTACGTTGGAAACAGAAGACCTATGGAATGAGCGAACTAACGAAACAATGGAGTCAGGTATCTCTTATAGTACAGTGAACAGTAAGCCGCAGATTCCCACCAGAATGACCATACGATATTTTCAAAAATAAACAAAAACGTGGCATTGAAAACTCAAGAATATTCAGTATTTAATTAAATAGTCCGGTAAATACTTATAAACGTAGGCGTTGATCATTGAAAAGTCTCAAAGCTCAGAGCTCGGGGATAGGAAGATTGGGAGCTGGGAGCTCGAAGCTCGGGGATGAGAGAGATGGAGTTCGGGAGAGTTGGGAGCTCGATAGAGTTGGGAGATCGGAGCTCGAAAGCTCGGAACTCAAACGATAACAAGTACATGGAAACAAAAAGAAACAACAACAACAACACTACGATATACAATGATGCTATTTATATATTCACGTTGACGCGGTACAAGAGCGATTCATACTTCCTGAAGCCTTAGAATATTAGAGATGTTCCAAGTTTATTATTTCTACTGTTCACACGTACAACAACGTCGCGTCTTCTAGTGTGTCATTCCAGTTGATTGTTTTTCTCGTTTATGTACGGTGTGAATGTATCTGAGTAGGTTATCGTGTCTTGAGCAAATTTTGTCGTAAATCCAGCAATTGTGTGACGGTACACTCGGGTGGCCAAGGCATTCGTCCAAGGCTTTGTCTATGTTCACCGCGCCATTCTCCAAATTCAATCACATGGGCAGGCCCAAAGTCTGTCCGAATTTAGTGAGGTACATTGTCTTTTTTTCATTCGTCTTCCAACGGCCAATGTGGATTTTATACTCCCACGAAAGAGGTCGTAATGGACGTAGACTTCTCCGCATCACACCACAGACTGATTTCACTAGTGAAAGCTTTAGTCCGATAACAAGAAAAGGGTCACTTTAGAAGACTCTTACATGCCCAGGAAACGAGTTTACGCCGTAATTCCCTCACAGAATCGGTCTCTAATCAAGTCAATCTTGTTCAACATAATCCCTCTTTACAGCTAATTTATTTGCTAGCTTCCCGTCGATAAGACATCTGACATTTCCGAAGTATAACCTTACGTCCAGCCTGATGTCATTGGTATATTGCAACTCAAGTCTTCATTGTAAGATATCCATTAGTCTATGTACCATACATCTAGCTACTGCCATTCGGGAGATATTGACTATTGTCGGTATCGATGGCGTCACTACCAGTTGATATACATGTACTTCATTCGTGAAAACACTCCCATTCTACTCTTAGCTCACTGGGAATCCTGTTATTCTAATTTCGTCACCCTGACGTCACACACGGTCATAGAGACAAAGGGTCAAACGCGGCGGTCCACGTCCTCTCATGTTAAAGAAATAGGTGGTTCTGCGGCATATAAACGCAATGTACTACTTCCATCTATATGTTTCAGAGAGTACATTCTGCTACTGCATATTGATATATACTCGTATAAAAAGTTGATTGTTAAACCCAAATAGGATTTTGCATGTATATATTGAATGAATATATGCATTATCTAAAAAAATGTATATGCCAAGGCGACCAAACCAGTGTTCAGGTAAACCGCTAACATTCATCCACTAAATTTGGCGGGCTGTCATCAGTTGACACAACGCTTATCCTAAAAAAACTGCCAGTACATGTCGTCCTCCCTCTCTTGCCGAGCATCTGTCAGTGTATATTTGCTAACCTCA